>JAUTXX010516544.1:0-11650 GCA_032273605.1 Panulirus laevicauda | reverse complement strand
ATTATGAAAGGGGAAAGGAAGAGACAAAGGAGAATATCTATGAAGTCTGGAGTTCATAAATTCTAGAGTAAGTGAAAAGCCTGTCTTTTAAAATATGCCAGGTCACAGCCATTGGGAAAGACATGAGAGGGTGTAGAGTTCCAAAGTGTCAAAGTGTACGGAAAGAAACATTTATCAAAATGGCCCACAAATGAAATGCCAATGGCCACACAGTAATCATACAGTGAGCTTGCCTTGTATTTCGTGGTCTACCTAATGGTAGTGGCACACATGCAATGCAGCCAGCTCTCGGGAGCAGAAACAAAGGAATCCCTACAGAAGAGGGGTTTCATCTCCAAACTCCCTTCCATTGGGTTCCCCCCCTCGTTTTGCTCCCTCATATTGAGCTTTCTCTCTGACTTATCGAACATCAGGAGTCTTCACCACTACACTTTTCACCTCTTATGCCAAGAACATCATAACTCTGTTGTAACCTGTGTCATTATTACCACCTCAGTTTTATTTCAAACCTACTAAATTAATAAATCTTTTTCAGCAAACACTTCATTTCAGAATTTCATTACCCAGTAACATGCCTGCTTTACTATATTACTGTATCATATCATCTAACAATAATTATAATTCACAGAATTAAACTCAGCAAACAAGATAAACAAACGTCTTAATACTATCAGTTTCCCAAACGTAATTCTGGGAATATTAAATTCTGAATAAACAATCTAAAGATAAAAATACCTGAAAATCCTGAACTTTCTGCTTTAGTCCATAACTTATTGAGTTTCTTATCCTTGAAAACAGCCTTAAGAATCTTCTGGTCAGTCACTTCATTTAAATATGCTTCCTTACTTCCAGTTGTCATATTGTCAGGAAGGTCATCAATAAGCTTGTATCTCAACATGATTCCTGAAATAAGAGACAAATATAAAAACACACATGACCACATGTTTCTATATAACAACTGGGCTCCTTGAGAAGAACTCAGTAAAAGTGCCACATCCAATGCAAGAATCTTGGAGAGAGGGTCAAGTACACAGTCTGTGAGGGATGAGAGGGGCCTAGGAAGAGAGTCATTTATTGTCTAGTGATGACAAAACACTGGTGGTATATTCTAGTGAGAACTGCAAAAGTTGGTGACTGAGTTTGGAAGTGTATAAAACAAGGAAGCAGAGAGCAAATGTGATTAAAATCAGCGTTATTAGGTTTATCAGGTTAGAGGGGCCAGTTATTTTGGGTTTGAGTTTGAATGGAGAAAATATGGAGGAAGTGAAGGGAGTGGACATGGTAGCAAATGGAACCATGGAAGCAGAAGTGTCATAGGTTAGGTGAGAAGGTAGAGGTTCCAAGCGCATTGAAGACGTGGAAAGAGAAGTTGTTATCATGAAGGGCGAACATGGGTATGTTTGAAGGTATAGAAGATCTAACATTGTTTGTGCGTGTATAGATATTTTTCTTCATACATGCTCGCTATTTCCCGCATAAGTGAGGCAACATCAAGAACAGATGATGGAGCTTTAGAGGGAAAATTCCTTACTTGGCTCCTTTTTCTGTTCCTTCTTTTGGAAATAAATAAATAAATAAATATATTTATCTATTCATTATACTTAACCACTGTCTCCTGCATTAGTGAGGTAGTGCAAGGAAACAGATGAGGAATGGCCCAACCCACCCACATGTATATACATAAACGCTCATACATGCACATATACATATATATACATTTCACCATATACATATGTACACATGTACTTAAATTACTTGCTGCCTTCATTCATTACGGTCGCCACAGACAAGATCATTTACTGAATTATTTTGGTGATTGTCTTTTCATGATAGTAGTTGCAATGATTTATAGCATTACAAGATATGCATTGTGACAAAATTTTTGTGTTGATTCTTCAAAAAATACACCTCAGATACTTTTGTGTGCTTCTGAACTTCTTACTTTTCTTTCTGAGTTGAATTTTGATTGGCTTAGTTTGATCCATAGTATTAGTGAGAAAATCAAATCCCTGTTTTTTCATAACTTTTAAATTTCAGTCTTTTGTCTTTTCAAGTTGGATAGTAGTGTGGATGCAGCCTGGCAGTAGGAGAGCTAGTGTTAGTTACTTCCTGTATATACATTTATTAGTCTTATTTAAGTTTGTGTTGGAACTGTATTATTTTTTTTTTCTCCCCATGATGATATGCCTTATTCCTGGGGACAGGAAAGAATACTACTCATGTATCTCTTACATATCATGGAAGGCAATTAAGAAGGTCCACAGTAAGTGGAAGTCCCCTCCATTGTATTACTTTATAAAAGATGGAATAGAGTAGGGAGCCAGGCAAGGGTTTTTAACCCTGAAGATGTGTTCATCTGTGCCAGAAGATATATATGAAAGAAAGGACAGTATATCTTATGGACAAATGCCCTTTCAAACTACCCATTCAATTTGTGGCCCTGAAGAACCTAGTTTTTGTTGCCCAGTATGTTTCTGATGGTTTACCTGTTTTCTTTCTGTGAATTCAGTGTCTTTAGGATATGTCTATTGAGGATAAGGACCTAGTGACTGTTTCATAAGGATTAAGGTCTGTGATTAGTTAGCCTTTGATGCCTAGGAGTGATAGACATTTTGAAGAGGCAGCTTTCATGATTTCTAGGAGTGCCAACCTCATTCCTTTCAGACCTCCTCTGCTATTTTTTTTTTATTATACTCTGTCGCTGTCTCCCACGTCAGCGAGGTAGCGCAAGGAAACAAACTAAAGAATGGCCCAACCCACCCACATACACATGTATATACATACACGTCCACACATGCACATATACATACCTATTCTTTTCAACGTATACATACATATACACACACAGGCATATACATATATACACATGTACGTAATTCATACTTGCTGCCTTTATTCACTCGAGTCACCACCCCACCACACATGAAATGACAGCCCCCTCCCCCCGCATGCGTGCCAGGTAGCGCTGGGAAAAGACAACAAAGGCCACATTCATTCACACTCAGTCTCTAGCTGCTATATTGTTAAAATTTTTCTTTATAAACAAAACATTGTTTCTGGTAGCTTTTTAATATGGTTGTAAGTATAGATCTAGATTTAAGAATGTGTAAGCAGAAGAGTTAAACATAGTAATTTTTTATTATTACAGGAGATGGAAATGCGTTTGGAGCCATGGATATGGTGTATGGCAATCTTCACTATATGGCGTTCACTTATCATCATCTATGCCTCGATTGTGAATGACATGGTGTTTACATACCATGTTCTCATGTGCCTGTTATGGATTCTCTTTATATTATGCAACGTTTATGCTTGGCTGGTCGTACATTCATTTTACCATGAACTATGTGAAGTTACAAGACTAGAAGATGTAGCAAGAGTTAAGGTGAGTTGAATTAAAGTCAGGGCTTGCATGGTTGAAGATTATTTATTGTTTTTGTTTTTTCATCATTGTAGTTTTATCTATTTATGGATGAGGCATTAAGGAAGGTGAATGCAAGAGTCTTGGAGAGAGGGGCTGGTTTGCAGCTTGTCAGCAGGGAGATGAGTCAGTTGGTTTTTGATGATGACATGACACTGATGGCAGATTTGAATGAGAAACAGCAGAAGCTAGTTTTTGAGCTTGGGAAAATATGTAACAAAAGAAAGATTGGAGTAAATGTGAAAAAAGGAAGGCTATTAGGTTTAACAAAGGAGAGAGACAGGTTAGATTGGGTGTTTGAATGGAGTGAGCAAGGAAGAAGTGGAGGGTTTTAGATACCTTGAAATGGACGTGACATTGATTGAAACCATGAGAGCTGAAGTCAGCCATAGGTTAGATGAGGTTGCATTGAGGAGTGTGAGGGAGAAGAAGTAAAGGTAGAGATAGGTATGTCCTGATGGTCTTTTATGGATGCAAGGTATGGATCCTGATTGAAAAAGTATGGAACTGGATGGATGTGTTGGAATTGAAATGTATGAGGACAGTGTCTGGTGTGAGGAGGGTTGATGGCATGGGTCATAAATGAAAAAGTATTGAGCTGGGTAAATGCGTTGGAAATGTAATATCTGAGGACAGTATGTGGTGTGAGGAGGGTTGATTGAATAAGTAATGTTAGGTTAAGAGAACATTAAACAGGAACATTAGGTAGGAGCCTCCTAAAACATTGCACTAGATTTGCCCTTTGGCCATGGCCTGTTAAGGATGAGGCCCTAAAGGCTATGAAGCAACACTGGAGTTCACCAGTTATGGAGACTTTTGCTGTAGTTATACCTTGAGGGAGTTCCTGAAGGGAACAGATGTTAGAGAGATATGGTTAAGAGAGAGGTGCATTTGTAAGAGGAATGTGGATGAGAGAGCTGAAGAGAGTGTGCTGAAATGTTTTGGACATACGGAGAGGATATCTAAGAGGTTATAGATATCAGAAGCGGAGGGAACAAGGAAAGGGGGAGAAACCAAGGAAGAGTTGGAAGGATGGAGTAAAAGATGCTTTGAGATATTGGGACCTGAGATTGCAGGAGGGTGTGAGGCATGCATGGGATAGAGCAAATTTGAGTGATGCGGTTTACGGAGGCAATGTACTGTCAGCTGGCTGAACTAGGTCATATAAACTGGTTAGGAAACTGCAGAAAGGTCAGTGGGATCTGGTTCTGGATTGAAGGCTCTGGTTTTGGTGCATTATACTTGACAGCTAGAGAGTGGATGTGATTAAATGAGGCCATTCTTTGTGTGCCCCTGGGGCTACTTCACTCTTGTAGGAAATGACTGGCAAGTACAAAAAGAAAATTTTGATTTATGAGAGTGTGTTACTGTTGAGTTGAGAGTGAATGTGACTGAAAGTGAGGTAATGAAATGCAGTTGGAGATGGGGCTGGATGGTTTGAGAGGGTCTGAATGGGGAGGAAGTGGAATAGTGTATATACCTGGATGTGGACTTGGCAGTAGATTGAACCATGGAGACTGAAGTGAGTCTATTTTAGGGTGAGAGAGGGGGTAGGCTAAGGTCCTGGATGCACTGAAGAGTGTGTTGTTAGTGATGTTACTGCAAAAACTGGTGTGTTTAAAGGTATGTAGTCCTGACAGCATTGTATGGATTTGAATCATGGGTCCTGAATAAAGAATGAGAAGGATAAGACATGTTTGAATTGAAATTCTAAAGGATAGTATGTAGCGTGAAGTATGTCAACTGAGTAAGGAATGATTGTGTTAGAAAGAGATATGGTAGTGCAGTATGATTTAGATGTGCTGATATGGTTTGGGAATGTGGAGATGATGAATGAAGAAAGGCTGACAGAGAAGATCTTCATATCTGAGGTGGAAGAAGGGAAGTGAAGACAAAGAAATGGAAGGATAATGGACGAAAAACATTTTGAGGGTTAGAGGCATGTATAAGATAGAGTTAATGGAATTGATGGGTTTATGAACCAGGAGTACAAAGTGGTAAAGGTAATCTTTGGTATAGTCTGTGGGGCTTGTCTATGGATGGTAGACTATGGTTTCAATGCATTGAACATGACAGAAAGAGAGTGGATGTCTGCAAAAGAGATTGTGTTTGTTCCTAATGCTACCTCGCTAAGTTGGGAAAAGCAGTATAAGATGTAGATTAAAGAGTTGATGATAATGCATCTCTGGGCCTTTCTTGTTATATGTTTTAAAATTTTTAATGTTTGTGATTTAAACTTTATTTCATAGTATCAAGATGTGCTTGACTTAGTTATCCCTATACCATCACCAGCTTTACAGATAGATATTTTGTCCAGAATATTTGTGTAAATCCTGATTTTCTGGCTGAGAAGGGTAGATTACATTTATAACTAAAGATTCTATAAACAAATGGACATCATGTAAAAGAATAGGGTATGGATTAAGGTGTTCTTGAATATTACTTTGTTGGTGCCTACATGAGGATGATTAATATGAAACATGAAATGCTAGTAGAATTATGCATGTTTTAGTGGTACAGGTACACCACCGATTTTCCGTAACTCTTGGTTCCAAAGCCTTGCCGGATTAACCATTTTGCCAGACTGACCGTGGTCAAGTAATGATAATTCATCAACACACCTCTAACCCACTAATTATACAACTCCCATGTGTCTAGAGTATACCATGGACTTCTAGAAATTTAAATTAAACAAATATTTAATGTAAATTAAATGAATAAATGAAATACATTATTCACCTGCTCAGGACTGAGGTGCTCTTCAGCTACGAGTTTCACAAATTCGTCCACATACTCGGCAGCTCCTTCGTGGTTCGCATACCGCTTTTCTCTGCACATTTTATTCGTGGAAATACCTTGACGCTTCTTGAATCTTTGAATCCATCCTTCACTATAGTCACGCTCATGTTGTAATTTAAGTTCTTTATGTAACAACTTAGCCTGGTCCATTATGATGCTACCTGACAATGCCACTCCATCACTCTGACACTGTCGAAACCATTCCATCGTCATTCGATCGTGCTCAGTACTCTTACTATCTTTCATATTTTTTCTAATCGTCATTTGCTTCTTGGAATCACTGTCTGCATAGAATTTCAATATTTTCCTCCTTTACTTCTTTATATCATAAACATTTGATGAACCAATACTGTAGATGTCACACAGCCTACGCACTGAAACACCACAGTCCATTTTTTTCAACAGTTCTACTTTATCTTGGATCAATATCGACTGGTGTTTACGTTTGACACCACCACTGACATTCTCATATGTTTTAGAAGCCATAGCTAGGGTTAACTTTAGGAAAAATAAGCTAAGAATCTCAAAGAATTGCGGTATCGCCACCAGCAAATGCAGCGTAAAGAATGGCCACCCAGTAAACTAGTCTGGTGGCCGTGGTAATTTCAAGTTCCCTCAGGTAATTTTGTCTGGACTAAAGGAGGTGCCGAACCATCAGTTGCCAGAAATTCAGTGGCGTACCTGTATTTCATTCTCCATATTATCAGAAAAAATTAAGATATTGTAAAGGAAATTTCTTTGGTAAAGAGATTTATACTTTATCATTGAAAGTAATGCAGAAAATATACATCTTATACATTACTTACAGTCAAGTGTTGGAGGTGTAGCTTTGAGGGGATTTACCTGTCACCAGCTTATATATTTCAAATGCTAATTTTCAATTGCTTTTTATGTTTTAACCTTGTATGATAATAGCTGTAAGCACAAAGACAGTTACTTTTTAGGGAAGCAGCATTAAAGTTTGTCTCCATGATATTTTTGTTGCACATAAGTTGCCTGAAACATAGTCCCCACAGTAATCTTTAATAACTGAATGTCTTCTGTGTATCTCTTATTATTCTAAAGTCATAATTGAAGACCAGCAACATTTTTGCAAATTATGTTATGTAACAGTTACAGACACCATTTAATGGCAGTTAATGCACTTAATCTCTGTTTTTTGAGGAGAGGATATCACTCTGTGGACAGTCTGTTCTACACACATTCTCAGCACTACCATAATCTTACTGCACCCTTTTACAGATGGACACGATGAGCACCCTTGGGTTTAGTTCACGCCCCACAACTCCAGGGGCACGTTCTACTCTTTCTACCCAGATTGACTATAATGCGTAGAAACTCAGATATATGTGTTTATTACTGTTTGGTCAATACTTTTATAATAACTTGTACAGCTTTTTTAGATTTTATTTACTGTGTTAAATGTAGGTTTTATATCAGTGTCATCATGATACTGTTGTTCCTTAGACCAAAGTAATTTTAAATTGTTGCCTTTTTGTACATCCAAGAAGAATGCTTCTGTACAAGCTTCATTTTCCTGTAGCTTTCATGATTTAATGAGCAGGTTATTAAGATTGCTCATTATGGTGTCTCTGATCAAGATAACTGTATAAAGATATTGCTTATTAATCAAAGAGCAATCAGAATTTTGTTTGTTTTGCTAGAACAGCAAGTATTATTACTTTTCCTGCAAAGTTTTTGTTTATTTTGCCATATTTTAAAAGAAATTGTTAGATTAAAGTGAGCATCTGTAGATATGTAAAATTGATTCTTGCAATTGTTATTTAGAATATATAGACAGAAAAAACTGTTTTCATTGAAAAGGAATTTTGTATATGTGGAGCATTGTTGTCATTTATGAAGTATCCCCAATGCTAGAATGTCATGATACTATAAGCATAGTTAGGGTTTCCTCTCAAAGGATAGATACTTTCATACCTTGTATTGAAGATCATGAAATGCTGAGTTTGGATACAGATTCATGCATGATTTAGATTAAGTAGCAGACCAAGCTTGTTTTGATGCAAATATTTTGATTTTGATGAACATTCAGGTTGTGTAATGTTCATGAACCATGTATGTTCCTGTATTTCAGATGGAGACAATGAGTTCATTCACAGCCTCGCGACCCACTACCCCGGGTGCAAGGTCTGATGTGTCATCTAAGATGATCACTTGAATAGAAGTGCAGCACAAGATGAAACTTTGGTATCAGCTAAGGAGACCATGTTAATGCTAAAGTTTTCCAAGTTTTTAAAGAACTTTGTGAGTCGCTATTTAAACCAAGTCCGAGTGTATGGGATGATGATGTACTTAAAGACATTCTTTTGCCATAAATCCCCCTTCCCCATATACTTTGTTTTATAACATCACCAATAAAAGCAGTCCTTTATACTTAGTCATTTTTTGCTATATTTTTTACTCGGAAGCCTCATTGCTTGCAGCACTTTTTGCATCAGCATGCTCTCACTTTAATCTTTCCCTGCACTATTGTGCACATGCACTGAAGTACTCTCCTGGCTGTCATAATGTTTTTCCATCTTGGATGGCTTGTTCATCACTTTTGGTGAACCTAACTTGATCATTTATATCTGGACCACTTTAGTCATTTGTAAGTTTTTTATGGTCTAGTTTTTAAAGAGTATGTGTTGTGATTTCTTGTTGGTAATGTGTAAGTATATGCTTACCTATACTTTACATGCATGTATCTTCAACCTTTTATGTTGAAACTGGTGCATGTAATTTACATACATTTGGCATGATCCTTATGTATTGCCCAATTTATGTTTGTTTGAATTTGTTGCTTTGAAAAAGTAGTAAGTCTTTAGAACACACACTTATGCACTCACCCAAGTAGACACATGCTTATAAACATGCACAGATACAAGTTCCAGAGTGTTTTACTCTCAGAAACAGACTACCACTTGTATTATGTAGATAGGGTGGATGAGAAATCATGGAAAGCATTGAGATCATTAGATGAGGCAAAGATAAGCTCATGAAGGCTCTTTATCCATATAGAACATATGGTTTGAATGGTATCTCACCTCACTTGCCCCCAGATTATTCAGAACAACAAGATAAGCTGCTTGAGATGTTGTTTGAGTACTTGCTTGAAGAGGGATCAGTGTTGGTGGAAAAGTGGAAATCATACATAATTATAGGAAGAGTTGCAGAGAAAGTGTCCCAAATTACAAGGCCTGTATTACTTGCAATCATTCTTTAAACACACAGAAAAGGTAGGCAGAGGAGAAACTACCCAATGAAAGTTAGTAGAGAAAAGAGGTATTAAGAACTTCCATTGATGTATTAGAATAAGCAGTAGCCCAGGTAAAAAGATGAGTGAGTAAACTATGTATTTTTGTGAGTGCTAAAGGGTATTTGACAGTGTACCCAAATTGGGTCTAGGAGAACATTTCCTTGCAGGTTTAATGATAGTTTTCCTCTTGTGGAGTCAAAGCTATATAAATGGAATAGAGGATGCCTTTTCAAATTGGATAAAAATATCCATTGTTGCTTAACAAGGATCACTTCTGGGGCCAGTGGAAGGCTAGTGAAGGAAAGAAATTAACAGGCGGGAAGGAAACAAAGGACACTTGTTTAAGATGCCTTTTGAAAGTAGGTAAGAGTAACTACTGATGCTCCTTAGGATTGTTGGTATTGCTGATATATGTAAATGACTTGCCAGAAAGCTTGAAATCATGTAGGAATGTGATAGAAGATAATCCAAAATTTAGCAAGACATACAAAGTGCTTCAAGTTGTGGCTTTGCAAAAAGACAGGTGTGCCTAAGCATTGGTCAGATATATAACGATGAAATTCAACCCGATCTGTACAAAATGATGAAGAATTAGTTGGAGATGAGACTTTCAGGTCTTATGATTATCATCTTGTAGAAGCCAATTTTAGGAATCTTCTTGTGTAAGGGACTTTAGGGGTTGGTGTATCATGCAGTGTGTTAGTTACACCACTTGAGGAGAATTGTTAAGGAAATTATACGGTTCATTGTTGAAATTGTCTAACGGTATATGAAAAAAAAAAGGCATCCAGAAAATGATTGCAGAATGTATCAAGCCTAGATTAAAGTGTGTATTACCGGTTAGATCATCTCCCGAAGGAGGCACTGAGATTTGCTAGAGAGGACATATAAAGAGTAACAAAATTTTTCTAAAATGAAAGAAGCTAAGCAATAAGCAAGTGTCAGCAACTATAGATTTACCCACTTTGAAAGAAATACAGAGTAGGTAAAGTTATGATAACAACTTTCATCAATAGTTTGATAATATCAGCATGAAGCAGGTCACTAATGTGTAAGGAACTGACCAAGTAGAGTAGACGACAAGAAATGTCATGAGATGCATCAGAAAGATTAGGAAATATCTCTGTAGTACTGCATGAGAGTAATAGATGATTGGAGCAAGCTAAGAGTGGGAGTAATGAATGTGGAGAATTCAAGAGATTGTAGTACAGAAAAGAGGTTAAGATTGAAGCTATCTACATGTAAATGTCCTTTCCAAATGGAGTCATAAATGTGCACAAATGCAAGCATGCACAAAAAGGGAGGAGGGGTGTAGGTAGGTTGCCTAGACTGACTGAAGTTTTTAAATTCAGTTGGCTATTAATTAGCTGCATTTTCAGAAAAACTTTCTTAAGCATCCAGTGTATATGGAATGAAATTCACACATTGTAATTATATAATATTGTTTATCCAGCTCATATACTTTATGAAAATGTGTTTAGAATAGTACTGAAAAAGTGTGATGTTTCTTAGAGCAGGGGTATATAGGTTTTTGAATTGAAAGGTCAGAATTGCTTTTAAGAAGGAGTCCCACAAGCCTGAAAAAGTAAAAAACTTAAAATGGTAACTCTCCACAGCAAGACATACTGATGCAAACAATTCTTTTCAAGACTGAAAAACCAATTAATTAGATAATTTTATTTTCCAATGACTAAAAAGGAAAATATACTTCTCAGTTTTAAAAATATTTTTTGATTTCCTTTGAAATATGTACATAATTGTCACTTTCTCATTTCTAGATTTACCATTCTGTTATGGTTAAATATTGTGCGAATAATTATAGATTTACCTAATTTTGTGTTTCTTCCTGAATTATCTTGTTGGAGGCTGCACACTTAAGAAAGTATACCATAAGGGAAAGAGTTGGCATGTAATACAGGTACACCACTGAAATTCCGGCAACTGATGGTTCAGTACCTCCTTTAGTCTGGACAAAATTACATGAGGGAACTTGAAATTATCGCCGCCACCAGACTAGTTTACTGGGCAGCCACAGATGGTATTGTGTAGGAAGTGCTTATTTACATTCTTTACACTGCACTTGTGTGATACCACAATTCTGTGAGATTCTTAGCTTATTTTGCTTAAATTTAACCCTAGCTATGGCTTCTAAGACATATGAGAGTGTCAGT
>JAUTXX010516534.1:0-11650 GCA_032273605.1 Panulirus laevicauda | reverse complement strand
TAGTAACCACAGTACTGCTCGGTCTCTCTCTCTCTCTCTCTCTCTCTCTCTCTCTCTCTCTCTCTCTCTCTCTCTCTCTCTCTCTGACGTAGCTTCATCTCAGACCTTCCTTACATCATTAACATCTTCCGCCTCCTTGGCATTGAGACTGTGTAAGAACCCGCCGCCTCTCCCTCCATTGCTCCTTCTTGTCACAGCTCGATCTGACCTCCAGCATGTTGCTTGGGGTAGGAAGGGTCAGGACCCCTGGTGGACCAGCCTTCCACCATGTTGCTGAAGGAGGAGGGACGTGACGCCTGGTCGACCCGACCCCTCCCCAAAAGTGTTGTGGGGTGAGGAAGATAAAACCCCAAGCAGAGTTTGGAAGCCAGGATAATGATGGCGCCATAGTGGAAACACACAAAAGCATACATTCTTGGGGTCTGGTGGTTTAACTTTGGTGGCGAGGCGTCGGGAGGGGGCGGAGGGTGTGAGCGGGTGGGATTGAGTTGGGCGGAGGTGGTGGGTGGGGTTGGAGATGGGTGGCTGGTTGTCAGACGACGGGGCGGAAGAGGGTGGCTGGATGTGAGAAGGCGGGAGGAAATGGAGATGGTGTGTCGAGTGTGAGAGGGTGGAGGTGGATGTCTCTGTATGAGAGGGTGTGGAGAGGCAGGGTAGGGTACAGGGTCGGGTAACGGAGGTGGGTGACGAGGAAGCCACATCGCTCAGCCTAGTTACCTCAAACGGCGCCTCTCCTACGCTATAATATTAAGAACCTTGAGTAGCATCATGACCTGTTGTCTGCTCAATGGTGGTGGGTAGTGCCGGGTGGTGAGCAAGGCCCGCCGAGGACACTGGCGACGTTTAGCGGGATTTGGATGCGGCGTAGCAGCTGCGTACTTGCTTGGGGAAGCGAGTGAGGCAGACGCTCTGCGTAGAATTTACAGGAGGCGTTGGTTGTTCCGGGAATGGTCGAGAGACGCATGAGGTACAGCATTGGCGAGGTGTGGGCTGCTGGGGCTACCTATGGCGTCGCGGGTCGGGGATGGACGTGGCAGTATCGAACTAGGTGTGGGCGAGGTGAAGAATGGAGGGGTCTTGGGTAGGTCATGTGAGGGCGGCGCGGATGGTCGGGGCATCGGGGTTGGTGAGCCTTATCTACCCATTCCCTCTGTGTGTCATCGGCTGGGTCCAAGACCTCATACGTCCCCAGCATATAGTCTCGGGCTCGGTGCCAAAACTGCGCCCCCACGTCAAGATTCGCATCACGTACGGCTACTTAACCCCCTCCCCGGTCTTACTGTCCGGGTACCCTGCCCGAGCTCGTCAGGTCTTCTCCTGAAGGTGTCCTGTTGGGTGGCTCATTCCCGAGGGTGGTTAGGAGGTAGAGGCTGTAATACACCTCCCGGCCCTGTCTGTGAGTAATTCCTCCACGACACTTTTTTTAGCTCCGTAATGCGTCATGGCAAGTCAAACCAGATCCAGCTGGCTGCTGTCTGCATTTTCATTATGATAATTATGGGAAATATTGATCAACGGACGAGACTAATTGGGCCAGACGCAAGAGGACGGCAGCCAAAGATCGGTCCCTCCACACCTGTGCGTTCAGCCGCCCGAGGCATTACATGGCTTTCCCACATGTGGGCGGTGATCATTACCCAGTTTCATACCAGACATGAGATACCAGGTGCCCGGCCGGCGACTCGCCGTAGTAGTATCGCCACTAAGCCGTTATCTGATACGGGCGACGGGCCCTCGCAAGATTGTGTGGCGATAAATTGGGGTAGTGGTGTGTGGGGGACCGCTGCCGCCACTGTGGTCGAGACTTCACCTGTAAGTACCTAACCTTGGCAGAGGATGCCAACCACATCAGCTGGTTCCTCTCTATAGGAGTGTGTATGGTCCCACTTTGCTGCCTTCAAATGCGCTTTCCCCGTCGGGTGAGGGACACCACTTCGCCCCCGCCCCCACTCTCTCCCATCACCGTCAGCTGCACCCCTCCCTCTCCTTGCGGGTGGTGGTGCTGTTGCTAGTTATTGGGAGCGGAACCCATTAGGAGGTCCTTGACCACTCCCAGGTGCACCTGTCCTGCGGGTTATGGTGGTCGTGAATGGCACCGCTGTGGTGCTGGCTTCCCTTACCCCGTTACCGTCCCTGCAATTGATGGTTGTTGGTAGTGACACCCAGTTTGCCGCACGGTGCTGTCACCTGCTGCCCTCCTGCCGGGGTGTTGTGATGTGGCGTATCGCCCTTCAAACCTGTCCTTCACCTCCTTACATAGCTTTACATCTTCCTCTAAAAACTTTTCTCCCTCAGAATTCCTAAGGTTATTACCCACTTTTATAACGGACAATTTAACTCTCGCGATATTCCAACTTCGCTCATGACCTTGGGCATCATCCTCACACTTTATATATCGTACAACACGGGAGCATTTGGTTCCACACTTGCATGCAGTGCTAGTTAATACGATTTTTTTTCTTTTTTGGATGGTATGGTAAGGGCAGTTGAGCGCCCTCACACATCTTATACAGACCTTAACCAAAACGAGGTACCTAATTTCTCGAACATCCTCTGGAGACGATGAACAGCTGGTGTGGGCTGTGGATCGACTGCCGCGACCAGGATTCGAACCACTGTGGGCCTCGACCCTGGGGCGACCCGTGAATGCGTCACGGTCAGGAATGCCAATCGTCGCTACACCACCACGGAGGTTATCCATGATAGACGTTGTATAAGAGGCACCACAAACGCCCTCACCATTTAAGCTCAGGGATGGCTCGCGAGGTGGCCTTGCATGCGTGTAAATCAAAAATTCTCTCCCCCAGCCACTATGCAGAATGTGCTTTGCCATCACATCGCCTCGGCAGTAAAAGCTGTTCCACTTGGCACGTATTAAGTAGTGCGCAGGCGGAGGGAAGGGACAAAAGTTTTTGGAACTCTCGACTCGTATCCTGGGCGGACCCTGTCACACCCTCGCCCGCTAAGTGGGCTCCTGTAGTGCACGTTAAGCACGTCACACACAACACCCCGTCACGTTCCTCCTCCTCCTCCTCCTCCTCATGGAACGAATTGTGAGCTGTCAAGCAGATTTGCCAAGCCTTTATGTACTGCACTGGCCTGCCACGAGCCCCCTCCCATAATTGCTCGTTACACGTGTTGTCTCCTGGGGGGTGGGAATACACCCATCCACTTACACACACTTACACACACACACACACACACACACACCGCCGCGTCATCTTGCTCGCTGCGTCGATGTCAGCTGAGGATGGGTAAACATCCTATTAGAGTTCTGGTCTTGTATATATATATATACGTGTAGCTCAGTGTGTTTTTTCCTCCCTGCATGAAGTTAGAGGGCGTTAAAAATACGCGGCAAGCACTTGGATCCGGCTCGTTTCTCAGAGGTGGTTGGCAGAATATGCCTTCACGGTGGCGTGAAATGGCGGCGTGATTGCGGTATCTTGTCTGGCTCATCATGGCGGTAATTTGTCCGTGTTTACCCACTCCTGAAAGAGGCTTGGCCGTCAGTGGGAGAGTCCCGCGCAGGCGCAGTAGCCCTGGGGTGCCCGCCCGTTAACCCACTGCTTGCTTGCTTGCTTGCTTGCTTGCCGTGCTCTTCCCACCGGAGGGAAAGTTCCGCTTGATTTTTTGTTTTCGAATAATCTGGTGTTTCATGTATTTATTCTTCCCCCGTGGTGGAATTATGGTGGTGTGGCGTGATCTCCACCATGGCTTGGTGTAGGAGAAGTGATCTGTGTTGCTCTTACTTGTGTGGCGTGTGTTTACATCTGTTGACCTTGGAACATATGTGTTCATTTTCTTATGTATTTATTTATTTTGATGACCACACTCAATACTTCTCGGGAACACAAGGCACAACACTCACAGTATACCACGAACACCTTGAACGATGCAACACAGAGGAGAGGCGGCCTTATACACATCACTGTGATAAACTCGAAGACTCCTGAAGGACGAAGACTCGCTCCTTGCTGATACAGCGGCACTGCTGACGGCGGCCTCGCCTCACGCGTGCTCTCTAACGTGGCCAGCCAGACGTCGCTACCGTGTGGCGTATCCCAGGACGAGGACCACGACAGTATGTGGCCTATCCCGGGACGAGGACCACGACAGTATGTGGCCTATCCCGGGACGAGGACCACGACAGTATGTGGCCTATCCAGGGACGAGGACCACGACAGTATGTGGCCTATCCCGGGACGAGGACCACGCCCGTATGTAGTGTATCCAGGGACGAGGACCACGCCAGTAAGTGGCGTATCCCGGGACGAGGACCACGCCAGTATGTGGCGTCCCGGGACGAGTACCACGCCAGTATATGGTGTATCCCGGGAAGAGGACCACACCAGCAGGACGTGTATACAGCACATGTATACGTTGGTTTTGACTTGCAGCACGAGCGGGTCTCCTTAGCCACCCAGAAGACTCCTCCCCATCCACCACTCTAGGTGGAGACGGGCAGTGGGTGGGCTGTGGGGCAGAGGAGGATAACAGAGTGCACAAAAGGTCCAGCCAGGGAGGTGTGGGCCTCAGGTGATTGAAGTAGATTATGGATTACGTAGTGAGGATAGTGTTGATGTGGACTGGGCAACAATGAATGAAGCAATGGGCAATTTACATGGGAATTGAAGTTTAC
Source organism: Panulirus laevicauda (assembly GCA_032273605.1). Classification (NCBI taxonomy): domain Eukaryota; kingdom Metazoa; phylum Arthropoda; class Malacostraca; order Decapoda; family Palinuridae; genus Panulirus; species Panulirus laevicauda. Next base: position 7,008 of record JAUTXX010516534.1, on the reverse strand, counting down.
ATCCAGTTGAACAACTCTTCATTGTACACACTGATGTAGTGCTCTCTTTACACGCATTCCTGATCATGCTGGGGAATTCCTCTCGCTACAAATAGCGAGTAGAGATGATAGGTGAATAAGCACAGACTCGGTGACGTAAAGGTGCGAGTACAGATGTGACAGTGAGGTGGTTCACAGATACGTACCCTCTTTGTGTTGAGGAAGGGAAGCACTGATCAGCGGAGAGAGAGAGAGAGAGAGAGAGAGAGAGAGAGAGAGAGAGAGAGAGAGACTCACCTGGTGGTCGCATCATGAGTGCCAGGGGCGGTGAGTCACTCGTCTGGGGCCAAAACCTCAGAGTGTTATATCCCTGGCTGAGTGTGTATCCTTCCTGACAGCCAGGAAGCGTAAACAAGCAAGCGTGTTCAACTTTACGAGCCTTGATGTGCCAGCGTTTGGCGCTGCGCCTAGCTAACGAGGACTTTTGTTCGCGTTCAGTTTAAGATCAGCTATTGAGGCGTCCGAGGAAAAATATGACAGTTGGGACGTTTGCCCAAAGCGGCTGTTCCCAAGTTCAGTTTGTGTCTGGGAAGTGAGTGTTAACGGCTTGAAACGTTACTGTGTTCGGTGAAGGAAAATAAGATCGGACGAAAGATGACTTTAAGGAGATTAAAGCCAGGTGACAGAGGTACATTTTGTTCTCAGACGAGGTTTTCTTGCTCAAGAACAGGAGCAGTGTCATAGATCCTATTCTGTACTGACGAATAGGATAGCACACCAGAAGGCCCCCTTCCCCAACCACGACAGTAAATGGAGACAATAGTACACCAGAAGGCACCTCCATACCCACCACTATTGATGGAGACTGTAGTAAATCACAGGGTTCCTCCCCATCCCCCACTGTAAATGGAGACGACGAAACTACACCAGAAGGCTCCTCCCATCCACCACTCTAGATGGAGATAGGATAGCGCACCAGAAGGCTCCTGCCCCGCCCGCTAATATAGATGAAGACAGGATATTAAAACGGAAGTCTCGCTTCCTCGCTGTACCATCTGGCAGGAAACTGGCCTCTGTGTCATATAAACGTGTACGTCTTGTGGAAGAAGATAGGTGGATGACACACGTCACGTAATTACTGGCGCCTGGTACCCCTGCGGTAAGAAGGGTTTTAGCTGCTGCTCCGCGAGGAAAGAGAATTTTAACTGACGTGCATACTGTCATTTTGGAACGGGCTGTATCATGAACTTCACTGTCGTTTTTTGGAAGAGGTTAGATGATGGACCATGAGTGTCTTGCTCAGTGGTAAAGCGAGGATTGTCTGTTGCGATATCTCCTCCTTCCCTTGAATAGCTGAGATGTGGACGTCTCTCTTCCTTCTTCCCTTACGAGTCAGGTCTACACATATCTGCGGGACACTTGATTCATTTCTACATTCTCTCTTTTTTTTTTTTGACCTTTTTCTTTCCCCCGAGATGGTCTTGACTGACTGGGGCATGTTATTTGTGTTGATAGTTGTGTTGTGTTGGTAAGAACCGTCGGTGATATATATGTTCCGGTGTTTCGTAAGTGTTACCGAAGAGACTTGCCCACGTATGCGTTGCGTCAATGTGTTTAATTTCCCCTACCGCTATTTCTGGGCATTGTTTTATATCTTTGCCTGAAGAAATTATCGTACGTGTGTTATCGAAATTATTAAATGCTATGACAACTTGTTGGATCTCGTCGGAGTCTGCTGCGCTCATTTGAAAAAAAAAAAGGCTGTGGGTTTATATGTCATAAAATGAGTAGTGTTGCTTCTTTTCGATAATTTACCATATTATTTCCTTGGCGTCAGTGAAATTTGGTTAGTGGCACTGTACAGCTCATTGTGAACGTGGTCTGACTTGGTCTTTCTACAGAATAAGTATTTCGTCTTCCGTTTTGATTTACATTTCTAGCTGTGAACTAACGCTATCTTTGCTCTGCCTCGTGTGGATATGAATTGCTTTGCGTCTTTCAGGTCATTCCTGGACCATCATAACAAAGGCATTTCTTTTCCTTTTTTTTCCCTTGTGCGTATCGTACTGGCCCACGGAACACTTTATACTCGTGTTTTTGATGTTTTGTGTGACCAGGATGTGCATCAGTTGGCATCTGTGTACGTTTGAAGTTTTGTAATATCGTGGATGTGGCCACCAGCCAACCCTCCCGACCTGCCGTCCACGCGACCCGTCCACCTCGCCTCAGGTTGGTGCGAGGCACCAAGCCTGCGTTTTCCCACCCTTGGGAGGAAGAACCGCCCTCATCGCGGCGTCGGTGCGGCCTTGGAGGAGAGTCCATGGGAACAGACTCCTTCAGCGGGTATCTCCAGGGGAGGGAGGGGGGAGAGAAACATGTAAAAGAAAAAAAAAAGAATAAATCCCGGGAGCAAACAGGCGTGTGGTGGTGGCCGCGTTGTGTTGATCTGGGCGTGTGTGTGGCGGAGCGGTGGGTCTTAGTGCCCTCCGGCGGGGGGCTTCAGGGCTTCTGGTTGTCTTAACGGCAGGAGACGTTGTTTCTTGGGAGGAGCTATTCTCGATGACGGAGGGGAGAGATGGGTAGGGCTGGCTGGCTGGCGGCTAGGTAGCTTCTCCCGGTAGAACGTTGGTGCACCAGAGGGCTCCAGTCGCTGGACCGGTTGTGCTCGGTTTGGGTTGATCCCTCCGAGGGAAGACGTACTGTCAAAACACACTTGTATTAAGGACTTCGAGAGGTTGGACGCTTGGCCGTCGGGTTTAGAACTGACTACCTGAGCACGACGCTGCGACACTTGGGTGTTGGTAGCGGTACCTTTGACACGGCCCTTAAAGGTTCTGGATAATGGACAGGACGTGATGCCCAAGGGTCGTAACGTCGTGCTCAAGGGTTTGACCGTCGTGCTCAAGGGTTTTCCCGTCGTGGTTAAGGGTTTGACCGTCGTGCTCAAGGGTTTTCCCGTCGTGGTTAAGGGTTTGACCGTCGTGCTCAAGGGTTTGATCGTTCATGCTAGGTACATAATTTATGAAGTTGTTGGACATCTTACCTTTTCGATCAACCCCTCTCTTTCATTTTAATCGCTGCAGATATTAATGAGTCACATGTTGCTCTGCCGATTGGAAGAAACATTTGTTGTCTCCAGCTACTGCTTGCTCGCCACAGATTAAAAGCTCACATACGTACGTACGGTAATGTAAATGTGTATGAAGTTGAGCCAAAATCTGGTAAGATTTATTTACGTTTCTCTGCTGACGAAGTACCAGTCCCCTGTGGACGCAGTGCCTCTGCTGACGGCCTCGCAGATGTAGGTGTATTGAGTACCTGGAAATAATGACTTTATAAGGAAACGGCGAACATAATTGTACTTAGGGAATGATTGTTAAAGTAAATGAATTTGATTAACTGTATGTTTCTTAGACATGAAATTAAATTTTTTTCGCGCTCTTATCATGAGCTTGTTGCCATAACTCCGAGACGGTGGGTCTGGTGGAAATACCTGAAGCTTGGAGAAGGTTCGTAGGTCCAGTGGAAGGACCTGGGAAAAGTTAGATCCGGTGGAAGGACCTGGAGCTCAAGAGAAGATACATCCAATGGAAGGACCTCTGTATTCTGAACGCAAAGTTCCATATTGCCCTGATGTAGATAGTGTTTATTCTAGACTGAACACATAAGAATGGAGACGGCACCAGACCATTAAGTTCTCTCGAAGCCGCTGTTGTTTATGGAGGAGGTCAGCGACACAGAACGTCTTGTTTGAGGAACAGAAAAGCACATAGGTAAGGTAATGTTACATCTGAAGAGGCGCAGGTAAAGCAAGTCTTTGACCTCAAACGAAGTGTTGGTCAGGGTTCTGTGAAAGGTATCACAGATGTATCGTTCAGTTACCTTTACTGATAAATCATAACAGATGCTAATATATGAAGAGAAAATAATTTTACTTCGCCTCATTCGAAGTGAAACGTTTGCCCACGAGTTTGTGTCCATTAACGCGAGTGAACTCGGATTGATGTACCCTGAAATAAAGGCTTAGACAGAGATTATGAAAACCTTTTGATGCTTTCGAAGACCACTGTCGGATCACCTCCTAACCTTCTCTTGTCGTAGGTAAATAGGTATAGGTCAGCTCGCTGGCTCTCATAGGATTTGTTTCTCAGTGGCGGGGTCCGTCTTCGTGGCTTGCTCGCTGTACTCCGTCTGTCCTACACGTGCTTGATCTAATAGCACGACCAAAATTCACCCGCGACCCAACAGTGTATTGTAGAATCAGAATTAATTTTTTTTTTAGCCTTTCTTTCACCGCCTTTGCTCACTGGTCTGTGGGTAATGAGAGAGAAATATACTCGTGTCTCTTTCCCGCATTCATCTTTCGTAGCTCATCATGACTAATGATGTAGCTCATACTTTTCGCTTTTACTTATGGGACGGACTCATTTACCCCCTTCGAGTCCTGCCTGTCAGTTTGTGTGCTTCACCGTTGCACCCTTAGACGTTCACCTTCATTTCTGACTATATATCGTAGGTGGATATTTTGATTTTGAATGTGTAAACTAGTTGTGCTTTTTTTTATGAATTTTTTTCCCTCTAATTTCTACAGAATGAAGTCTGTTGTATCAACATCCACCTCATTTTTCAGTACAGGTTTTTAGAATTAACTACGAGTAGGACTTAGCGTTTATTTTGTGCCCTGTTGTCAGCGATTAATAGCGTGTACCCCGGGGATTGCACACTGAGTTCAGGAAATCTCTTGTTTTGAATCTTTAAGCAAGATTCAGGGTTACCAGTTATACCGTAACTTTCTTTGATATAATTTTTCCTTGAATTGTCAAAGAAATGTTATACGTGCACTTGGCGCGGTTGTATGAGATGTCCGTGTAGATGGGAGGATTGCTGTAGATTTCGATTGAAGAAAAATAGTTTTTGTAAAGTATTGATAAGTAGAATATTTAATGAGAAGGGATGGGATAAGGGGGGACCTGTTTATATATATATATATATATATATAGGAAGGGAGAGATACGCATGTGAGTGGCGAGTGGGATGCGACAGCGCAGGTCAGGACGGACGTCAGTGGCTGCTTGGTGAGCCGTGTGCACCACACCCACACACCAGCACCACACGCCCACACCACCAGCACCACGCCACAACCACTGCCCCCTCCCCTACCCTTCCCCCAGCCAACGCGGCGGCTAGCCTCTCCTGGGGACCCATCGGCGGCCGCTGGAGGGCGTCATAAGGTGGTGGTGAAGGAAAGAAGGAAGGGCGGGATGGTGTCGCTAGGTATTGGCTGGGGACGATGCCGGAGTGAGGCTGGAAGGCTAGTATGGTAATGGCGGGGTACCTGTCCCCGTGTGGCTGTGACCACCACCATCTCCTGCCACCGCCGCCTCCGCCGCCACACCCGCTCAGTCGCTCGGCCAACACCTCCCGCACTGCCCGCGCCCTCACGACCCCCAGCTCCTCCCCCAGTCACACACAGCTTCGACAGCAGCTGTCTGTTCGTTATTGTATTATACATTGATCGCTGCGACAGATGCTGTAGTGAAAAGACAGATCACCGCGAACGGTACGTGGACTCTGACGTGTTTGTTGTATACATGGCCTCTTAGGAAGTGTTTGAGAGTCTCCAACGACTCCTCGAAAGGAGTATCCCGCTGAAGTCCTAGAGCGTTACCTCGTCGGGGAAGACCCAGGTATCCCGAAGATACTGAGCAACAAGTGACCGGCTTGTGTCGGAGCTGGTCGGCAGCGGCGGCGGCTCGGGGTTGTGCTAGTGACCAGCTGGACCTGACACCCTGCAGCAGCAGCAGCAGGAGGCTGCGGTGAGAGGTTGACTGTGGTTGATTAGTCGTGTGGCGGTGACGCCCCACCGCTGGAGCCTATGTGGTGTTGGGCGACCTCCCGGGTCATCATGGCAGCCAAGGCATGAGTGAGGCGCCAGCCTCCGCCGTCAGTGGACATTGCCGCTCCCACAGCCTAGTCGCTAAGACCGGTCAGCGGAAATTCCGTCGGACACACTAATTGAACCTGACGCGGAAATGAAACGGACGAGTTGAGATCTGACGACTGTCGAAACTCAGGTCTTGACCAACTTGTGTTGTCAAGTTGACCCCCACGTGCAGAGAGAGAGAGGAGAGATCCACAGACCACGCACACCCAAGGCCAAAGAAAGGAGTCGTCTGACCAAAACACAATTTATAAAATAAGATGCAGTCCCCCTTAAAAGCAGTAGAAGAAAAGAATAGAATAATCTAATAATGAGGTCTGTGCTTAACCCACAACTCTAATACAGATGCCTTCTACAAACAACTTTCACAGGTGAAATAGAGACCAAAAAATAATGTTTGATATGAGTAAATTAATAAAAGTGGCAGGATTCAGAAATGTGATTGAGAAGGATTGGTGCTGTACTGTCTTTCTACTGTAATTATTTTTTCCGTTCGCGTGCGTTAGGTGTCGTATATATATATATATGGAGAAGGAAACTTTTTCTCTTGTTTACTGAGAGGTGAAGTGTCAAAGCTGACCCGACAGGCGGACGACGAGTTGAATGAGACGTTGAATAGCTTTGGTGGTAGAGTGCGGAAGAGGGACGCTTAATGAGGTAGGTGCTGGCTGGAACCCTGAGTTCCATTCCCGATCATAGACATTCTGGAAGATATGGAAGACAGCATGGGCGAGGTATTTTAGTATGTATAAATGAGGGTGTTTGAAAGGTATGTTGGTTTGGTTTAGGAATGAGGCAGTGGGAGACGGGGGATGTTAGGTTATATGGGAGTATGAAGTTATGAGAGATGGGGTGTGTGATGGGTAGGAAGATGATGAGGGTATGATAGAGCGTGACGGGTTGTGTAAGGGAAAAGTCATGGTATATGTTTGGATGTCAGAATCTTTTCGCTCTGCTGGTCTGACGACGCTGAGTGAGAGAGAATCCATGATAGACTTTGGGGTCTAAAGATCGATTATTTATGTATGTGTATCTCATTTACTGAATGTTTTTAGTTTCATGTTAATTTCTTGATGTACGTAATAATT
>JAUTXX010516512.1:0-11651 GCA_032273605.1 Panulirus laevicauda | reverse complement strand
TATATACTACCCGGAGCCAGGTACCCATTTTATCGACCAACCCATAAGGGTGGATGAACAGCTAGGTTGACTGTGGACCGACAACAGCAACCAGGATTCGAACTTAGGCGCTCGACCCTGGGCGGCCCGTGAATGCGTCACGGTCAGGAACGCTGACCGATACAGCACGGAAGCTTGGGAGTTGCCTGGCTTAACCGCTGCGCGGTTGGCATTCTTGGCTTTCCTTCCCTGTCTTTGAAGGATCTAAACCCTCTATAGACAGCCAAAGTATCGTTCATCCATCTCTGTGGTCCGGGAGCAAAATACTGCAATGGCGAGCTTTCCTGCGATAAGCACATTAGAGCAGCGACTGACGTAATTAGGACAGCTAAATCTATACAGCTGACAGGCGAGGCTGCAGCCCATTTGGCGTGACGACGTAACTGGGAGGGACGAGTGAATACGTCACAGCACCGCCATCGGTAATGGGGTGAGAAAGATTACGCTCGTAGATGCAACAGAGATCAGATCCGTCCTAGTGATTGATGACAGGTGCTCAGCACATCAGAAATGCCACGGAGAGAGAAAAGATTAGACAAGATCATGAAAATTGCGCTCTGGTAGGAAGAGTACCTCGTAAACACGGAAGACGACCTGAAACAGACGTCGTCAGCTGTAAAATGTTGAGCGAAATGCACCACCACAAGGATGAAAGAGTTCCAGACAATAACTCTGCACTTGGATATTAAAAATCAACGCCTCAATGAAAAAAAGAAAAATGTCTACGTGCATCAGATGCGAAATTAGGCAGCCCTACGGGCTCGCATGGCTGAAACAAAGTTATACTCCAAAAGTATAAAAAAGATATCTATTCAAACTATAGTAATATGCTCGTACATTTAAGCCGAAGTTGTGCGACAGCAGTACACTCATGCCTTTCGTCTATGCCATGCAAAATGACTCCTGGTGCACCCTGACACCAGGGCTGTCTCGACACAGAAACCACAAGATGGTCAGGGTGGGTCAGTTGATATGCCGATATATACATATGAGCTGTTGAGCGCATGACGGCAAACTACTGTTAAACTATCAAAAGGAAGGCTGTCAGTTCAGTGGTCTCGGAAGACGGGATTCCAACCCGGAAAGTCGTGAGAAATACATAGAACAAAATCAATAACAGCAAAGACGTCGTTGAACAAGTAGTGTATAAAGATAATGAATGAATTATCCCACATGACGCTGTGTCGAGAGCAAGAATAGGTTAAGGCTACACTGACTCAACGGAGAAATCACTACCACAGACAGTTTAATTATCTCCGACTCTCTAACTTCCCTAATTGCCTTAACACCCCGAGACCAGAATGTGACATGTTAGTCTCTGAAGCCAGATATTGAAATATGATGCCCAAGGGATTCAAATGAAATTATCATGGATTCCCTCTCATATAGGCCTCTGATAGCATGACAAAGCTAATGCAGTAGCGAAACCCGCACTTGAAGGTGATGCTGAAAACAACGAGGAAATGTCAATTAGAAGCCACAAAACTGTAATTGGAAAGGAACTAACAGACTTCTTTTGCAGCACGAAGACAAGTTAAGATAAGCATAAGCAGAAACACTTTCCACCACCATGAAATGTGTAAAGGTATATGAAGAAAGAGGTAAGATCAGCATATTGCAACGGCTAGGTAAGGCTCGGCTATTGGTACTATTGGCACTTTGGCCTAACTGGAGATGTTAATCAAGTGAATTGTAAAGTTTGTGGTCAAAGATTTGGACAAAAACTAGAGCACTATGTCTCAGAATGTGAGATAAAAAAAAAGTTTTAGGGATAAATCTAAACAAACCCAGCAAGAAATGTCACACATTGTTAATTACAGGATACCTGAAATCTTAAGTTTGTATACACTTCTTGCATCCAGTTGCTAAAACTTGCCTTATGAAACTATGTAATGTATGTAATGAAATATCTGTTATATGTACCATCCTGTGGAATATTAACCCACTGGGGTCGGACTAAGACCTTCTGTGATCCCTATTATCCATTTGCGCTACCCCTCACACAATGAGCATGGGTGTACAATAAACTTGCAAGAGTTACCGACACAAATCAAAGACTCATCGGTGGTACGGGCATTGGCAAGTCTGACCTAGAGGAGGTGGGGGGCCAAACTATACTGACTCAGCGATGGTGGGGGCGAGTTACACCGACTTAGCGATGCTGGGGCGGGTTACATCGACTTACGGGTGGTGGGGTATGGCTCAAGTGACTCGACAAGCAGCCTCCTCCACCACAACACGTGTATCTCCTTGAGCGTCGAATTCCTTATCCTTAGCACGGCAATATTACCCTTGAGCATGACGGTGTGATCCCCGAGAGTGACTCTTGAGCAGGTTAAGAAGTGTGCTGCGGACTTGACCCCAAAAGACGGATTACATACAGTTAATTGTTAACTGTAACTTCTCGAGTCAGCTAGTACGGCTCTTGAGCATGACGGTTCAACCTCTAAGGAATAATGGTCTGGCCTTGTATCTGACCTATGATAATCGGGTAAAATGTTCTCTCTTCGTGCTCAAGGATCGTACGATCGTGCTGAAGAATCTAAGCAAACCTCCTGAATGAATTAAGTCATATGATACCAAACAACGGACATCACGATGGATAAGTGCAACACTGTAAAGAACACTTTGTCTTAATTTGTATCAATAGTCATCTGATACACTCAAATAAGGCATTATTTTTCCAATAAAACGTTGAAATCTAGACACATTCAAAGCAGGGAATGCTACCAAGGCAAGCGGCAAAATTGACTCGTCGTGGTGGCAACATTGTCGGCAGTTAACGAGTGGCCGGTGTCCACACTTAAACGACAGACCTAAATCTTGTATTTCTTTTTTTTTCGAGAAGCTGGTTTACGAGGAAAGCTAAATTTCTGAATATTTATCGAATACTCGAATTACTTAGTACCAAGCAAAGGTCCCGTCTCCTCGGTACTTAATGTTCACATTAAAAATACTAAAACTAAAGTTTGCTCTGCTCTGGAGTCTCCGTGTTACACGAGCGTCAAGTTATAATTACCAAAACTTTATGAAACCACTACTTTTGTAATAGTTATCAGTAAGGGCTCACATATTATTTTCATCAACTTGTAGACTTGCACGATGTGTTAAAACTTCTTAACTTTACCACCGCAGAGAAAATTTATTGGATTCTATTCTGGCACTGGACCTCCTCGCTAGAAAACAGAAAATCTAAAAGTTGTGTTGGGGCTGGGGACAGTGCCACATCTGCGGGAGCCATAATGTGGCACTGAGGGAACAAACCAAGCTTGTAAAAGCTAAAAGCTGGCATGAAACGCCTCGTATGTTGCAGCTAGTCTCGGTACACACACACACAACACACACACACACCAGGCTGATCCTCACAATATAATGTGAAGACCATGACTCCTTAGCGACAAAGATCAAAGGTTTGGCTCTATCATGGCAGATAATGATCTTCATGAAAAAGGAACTTAGTCATGTCATGAACGAAGGTACTGTTAAACTAGTGCTCATTTGCTCCTACGTCAGGCATCTCGATCATCGTGTTTCCGTCCACTTCGCCTGCCCCTGACCAGCTCCTCCGTACACACATAATCGTTACGGAGGCTTAACCTGCAGGTCAGTAAGCAAATGACAATATAGATCTATTCAAGTCATCAGTGCTTACATATGTACAAGAGGAATCTACTGATGTTGGTTCTAAGATAAGGTACACGGGGGAACTATACAACCGAGTATGCCAACATGAATAATCAAGGTTGATTGATTACTGGCGAAACTGATGGGTTAACTTTAATATTTTAGGAAGACCAGCAGATTCGGGCTCCCCGGGCCCTCGTCTTTTCTTCTCTGGCAACCACAGCCTCCCTCACCCACTACCACTCCCTTCTTTGGCCACCCCGTTCTGAACAGCGGATGGCATTGTTCAGTGTTATATTCATTCACCCAACCATTTTCCCTTTCCGTACTTCCCATGTTGGCGGCACAGCCCTCCCGCTAGACAAAACAATATTTCCCCGAAAATATTTCACCCCAGCAGCCAGCGATTACAATCCTGCTTCACAAAAATGGATCAATTATTGGCAACCGTGTATGTGTGTGTGTCCTCGCGCCTCGGGCAACTTCCTCGACGTGTCTATTGACCGGGGACAGACAGACAAACAGACACATAGGCAGGAGCTACTTTTTAGAGCATAAATAAGAGGTAATGAATGAGTGTAACTCAGGTGGGTAAGATGAGAGGTGTGTGCCAGAGAGAGCCGGGTTGTGGCGAGGGAGGAGTCCACGCCTGTCGACCCTCGGGGCAAGTGATCGAGAAGAGTTGATTTATGTAGCTTGCGTGGCGGAGGGCGAGGGAAGGTGTTGGAGACGACTCACCGTGTCAGATTATTTAGTATGCAGGCCATGTCTCCTCACGGGCATGGTCCACCAGCAGAGTCTTAACTTTATATATTGGAGTCCTAACTTTACTACGCTGACGTCACTAAAGAGTTGCAAAGGCACACAGACACACAAACAACACATACCTAAGTTATCTAAAAGTTACTTTCACTTTCTTAGGATAAACTTTCTTCTTTCTAATTCAGGTATAGAGATTTCAGCGAGTGTCTCTCTGATGTAAGTGTATAATTCATATCGTAGAAATGTTCACTTCCGAGTGTACTACAGATATTTCACGTTCTCTCAAATCATGAGTTGTAGATTCTGAATCATCTCTCGAAGTACAATTAGCCCGTTTATAATTAAAAAAGGATGACACACGTAGTTTGCTGGTTTAATCGAATGAAAACCACGATAGTTATGTAGGTAGACAAAGATACCGAGACTACGTCGTTTGAATGAAACATATGTTGTGGGAGGCCAACATTTCAGGAAACATTAAAGGCAGTTAAGTGAATGGTGCAGAAAAGGTGTGAGGCTCAAGAAAGACGACAAATGGAGAGAAAGGAAGAGCACAGAAGACGAGGAAGTGGAAAAAGGCATTTGTGGAGATACAAGGGTGAAGCGGGCGTTACAAAGTCATGAGTGGAACAGGTCGACATCAATCAGTCATACCAAGAAAGGAGAAAAGTGAAGAGCTGACGAGGATCACAGACGTGATATCTGTCAACAGTCTCATGAAACTGTCTGTCAAGCTTATACCCCCCCCCCCCCCAACCCCCCTCTCCCCCGCCCTCCGAGGCTGTGGTAAATAACAAATAAAAAAAGAAAACGTACCCAACTTTTTCAGAGAACGAACAGATCTGTCATGTTATTTGGCTGATGCCCAGGAATGAAGGGGAGATGAATCGGAGGCGAGGTGGCAGGGTGAGGGTTGGGAAGTTGGGGAAAGGGGTGGAAGGGGAGAAAAGGGGTGATTCAGAGTCGAGGGGGGTAGCATGGGGGAGGCCAGGACACGTGAGAATGGTATGAAATAGAATAACTGATGGTGTATGACGAGGTTATCAACTGGAGGATAGTGTTAATATCCCAAATTCCTAATCTATATAGACGGAGGCTGGGGAGTAAAGGAGCAAGCTCCTCCCCACCCACCACTCCTCTGGCGTCTCAGCCGTCAGGATGGTGGCTATGACAGCACCATGTACTTATGGGGAGAACAGTGAAAGAAATTCTCTCTGGTAAAGGAACGATACGTCTTCCATTCCCGATTTAGGAGACAAATCAAAATCCGACCGGTACAATTCCAGCGTGAACGAAAAATAAGTTTTCTTTATCCTTCACTCAATACACAACCGTACACATCCCTCCCATTACACAATTACAGATTTCTCTGCTGTTCTCAAACGCCTTCGTGGTGGTTATTTCAGACAACATCCTACAACTCTTCTTCAGTGGCAGTTTGTGGCGCTTGTGTGAAAGGAGGAAGGGCAAACGTGCTTATTACACAGCCATTCTTCAACAGGAATAGCGTATTTGTCTACCTGTGATTTCCATGTTCCAGGGAGAGTAAAGAGGTGTCATGGCAGGTAGGGAGAAGCCAGAGAGGGTATAAAGGGGCCAGAGAGAGTAGGGAGAGAAGTCAGGGAGGGTAAGAAGAGTTCCGGAAGGGTAAGGAGAGACCAAGAAGGGTAAAGAGAAAAGCCAGGAAGAAGGGGGAAAAAAAGGAGCAAATTTGTATGTGACTACAAAGATGTCTTCATTACAGTCTCGTCATGTACAACTAAACACACTGCACCCTGCCAGGAGGAGGATCAAGGAAGCCAGGGCAACGATGTCACCACAACCAGGAGTGCCAGGTGCAGACTCGGGAAATTTTTTTTATAACAACCGACATCGCACAGGCAAAACATGCCCCAGTCAAGGCCATCTTGGGTGTAAGAAAAAGTCAAAGTACAAGAAATTAGATATCAACCAGAGCTCCACAAGTATTAGTCAAAATGACTTGAAGAATGGTGAAAGGCTATTTCAGGAGGAGAAGACAAAAGAAGGAAGACAATTCCACAGCTTAGCTGTTCAAGGGATGAAGGAGGCATCATAACAGCCAATCCCTCAGTGGCTGGTCTCCACCCAGAACATTGGAAAGCAGCATCTTAATGCAAGCAATGGGTCCAAACCTTGGGGTGGAGATAAAGGTAGTTCAAGGAGGGAAGGAAAGTGAGTTGAAGTATGTACAGTGGAACCATCAGCATTAGAATGAATAAGGTTAGAAGAGAGAGAGTGGGTGATAGGAAAGAACCCAGAGGAACACCAATATTGACAGACAACAACTGTTATGGAATGGTCTGAGAAGAAACTGCATTAGAGAACTGAGACAAGCAGTGAAACCAAATGGACCTTAGAAAGCAAAAATTTATGCAACACTCTGTCAAAAGCTTTGGAGATGTCGAGAGCTACAACAAATCTTTCACCAAAATCCCTGAGAAAAGAGGTGACACTCACAACAGAGATTAACAGAAAACTTAAAGATGCAAAATCTATACTGGTAATCTAAATGAAGGGAATGGGATGCTATGAATATGAGAAAGGGAGAGTTTAGGAAAGTTTCAAAGACTCTGGAGACAGAAGAAGTGAGGGCTATGGGGAGAGCACTGGAGGGATTAGAACATTCTTCTTTCTAAGGAATGGGCTGTATCAAGGTATATTTCCAAGTGGAAGGGAAGGGAAGGGTTTCTAGATGGAGGTGAAATAGGCAAGCTAGGATCGATGCTAGCTCAGAGACACACCCATTTAAAATTCAAGTTGGTATGGCATCTGAAACTTGTCTGACTGTACAAAGTAAAATGAAATCTCTTAACAAAGTTGTCATTTCTGATTTGCCTATCTATCTATGTACATCGTTGATGCTGGCTCTTTACTGGAACTTCCATCAAAGGATGGCCACGGTAAAAGTCTCCACTTATCCCTGTCCTTACATGCCTCCTTCACATACACCATTCCACACATTCTTCTACTATTTCTCTTCCTCCAGTATTCCTCCTCCCTATGTGCCCAAGTCAGAAGTGGTCTTCCACTTACACCAACCCTATGAATAGTACTATCATACACTCTCCTTGTAACTCCCTGTCTTGCACTCTTCCACATGCTCAAATCACCTCAAAGGATTAAGTTTCACCCATTCGACCACTACCACTCCACTGGCTTGTCAATATCCCTTTGCATTTCTTCAGTTTTGTTAGTCATGCTGAACTCCATTTTAGTTTTGGGTGGTCTTTAAGTTACTGTATTAAGTGTTCTTATGGCTGGTATGCCTACTGCTAATGTTTCACATTTATGTGAGTTTCATTATCTCTTTGGCATCTAATTAGTTGATTGCACATATTGCTACCCCACCTAACTTACTTTTTTCTCTTTCTGCTTTAGAGGTCACATATCCCTGTAAATCTGATTCAATGCTTATTTTCTCATTCATCTATATTTCAGTAAAGCTTATGAAGACTATGTTAGAATCTCATATATACTCATTAATAATTACTAAAGATATAAGATCTAAACTACTCTGTCCACAAGGATACATAACTGCAAAGATGGGGAAAAGTACACAAAGGAGGGGGACTGGTCCTCTTAGCAAGAGAAAACATAAAGTAATGTAATGTGGCAATTGAGGGTAGGAATGAGAGTACTCAGTACTATGAACGGACATGGTGAACAGCTTGTAGAGCCATGTGCTGAAAAAGGATTGGTGAATAGCAATACTTGGCTTAAAACGAGGGATATACATAACTATACACGTGTGAGTAGAAAAGATGGTCAGTGGAAATTACTGGATTATATATTAATTGATAGGCATGTAAAAGAGAGACTTTTGGATGTACATGTGCTGAAAGGGGCAGCTGGTGGGATGTCTGACCACTGTCTTGTGGAAGCAAGGGTGAAGATTGGTAGAGGTTTTTGGAAAAGAGGAAACAATATAAGTGATACGAGAGAGGTAAGAGCAGGTGGCCTTGGAAAAGAGACTTGTTGGAACAAATACTATGAGAGATTAAGTGTAGAATGGCAAAAGGTGAGAGTAAATGAAGCAAGGAGAGTGGGTGAGAAATAGGAAGTATTTAGAGAAGTAGTGCTGAAAGTGCATATAGTATGCAAAAAGTGGAAGGTGGGCAGATTAGAAAGGGTAGTGAGAAGTGGGATGAAGAAGTAAAGTTTCAGATGAAAGAGAAAAGGGAGGTGTTTGGGCGGTACTTACTGGGAAGGAGAGCAATTAATTACGGGATGAATATGAGGAAGTAGCAAAAGATCAAGAGGAAGGTGCAGGGGTTGAAAAAGAGGGCAATGAGAGTTGGGGTGTGAGTATCAGTTAACTTTAGGGAGAATAAGATGTTTTGGAAGGTTAATAATGTGCAAGAAAAAAAAAATAGGAACACCAATGAAGAGAGCAAAGGGGTAACTGGTAACAGGTAGTGATGAACTGAGAATTTTGAAGGACTAGTGAATGTATTTGATGATGATATGGTGGCAGATGTAGGTTTTTGGGTCAGGGTAGAATGTGAAGTAAAAGAGTCATAGAGAGTGGTTTGTGAAGAAAGAAGAGGTGGTGAAAGCCTCACGTTAGGTGAAATGTGGCAAGGTAGCTGAGGTGCATAGTACTGCAGTTGAATTCATTAAGAAAGAAGGCGAATGTGTTATTGATTGGTTGGTAAGGATTTTCAACATATGTATGGATAATGGTAAGATGCCTGAGGATTGGCTTAATGTACATTGTCATTGTCAACTACTGCCAAAGAGTTGTTGCAGCTGAGCACAGTATTACATCATCGAAAAGTAATGCGAAGAAAAGGCAGGCAGAGATGCATGAGAATACTGACATTTAAGTGAATGTGATCATACAGCAGCTGATGTTTCTGATAAAACAAATCTGGTGATGTTGAGTGTGCCACATGAAGATGAGGCACTTGATGGCACCAATGACAAAGATAAGAGTCAAGAAAGTCATGACAATGATGGGCATCAACACGGAGCTATGTTCTCAATGAAGATTGGGCCACCACGACCCAGCCAGCAGCCAAAAGCATCCTACCCTGGTGGTCGCTGCAAGCAACAATGAGCACGACAAAGTGCCAGTCAACCCACAAGGGCTGAAAGAGTGTGGCCCACCCTAAATGAAAAAAGATATTCATTCAGCGGTACAGCAGGAAAAGAAACAGCTGTGGAGTGCAGAGACTACAGAGAGGGACCATCCTGAAAACAAAAGCTGTGTTATCCACCTCACTGTCAAGGAGAGGAAAGTATACCATAAAGGAGTGGTAACACATAAGTGGAATTACCGTCCTTTTTAGGACAACCACAAAATTATTTAAAAATAATGTCTTGGAATATTAATGCAATCATGACAAAGACTGAAAAAGATGTGATGAATATTCTAAATAATCCCAGGCTGTCATAAATCTGTTGAAATAAGGACAATTCTAACTGTGGCAGTGCTTGTTTTAAGCAGCATTTGAGTCAAATATCATTGAACTGGACATTAATATTAGTTCAAGCTTAAATGTGTTCCTGGTATACTATTTGGATTATGCTATATCTTAGTTATGTGTCATTAAGTAGTGTGCAAGAGAAAGTCAAAATGAGTGAGGACAGTGGTGGATGCACGGTGCTGGGGGACTTGAATACATGCTTTGGCAATGGGTTGTGTGAGTTGCCAGTTAGCCTGGATTTGGTGGATTTTTCATTTCCCAATATACTCCAGATCAAGTCCAAATACTGAATGAAAATGTGAGAGTCATATTTGGCTTATGTGTGGAGGAGAGAATGTTGGTGCTGAATAATCTCAAGTCAAGTTTACAGCATCTTCCCAGTAAGATGACCTACTATCAGGGCAGGGAATGGGTGTCTGAGTTTGATATGTGCATTGTGTAGCCAAATATTGTTAGACATGCAAGAGATTACCATTCTAATCATGATCTAGGCTTGCCCTCAGATCATAGCAGTATCACTACAAATTTCATCTACAAGCCAAGAGTACTTCACCTCCCATGCATCTCACTTGGGTATCACACTGTGCTCCATATCCAAATCACAAGGAGGTTAGTTATAGAGCCAATTAAATATGACACTATATACCCTGTAAGTTTCTATAAATGTTATCACAGAGTGCTCTATCCTTGCTTCCCAGTGTGACTGAGGTGTGCACTGGTAATACCACACAATGCTGTAAGGCTGTGAGTGCACATGCAGGACACATACATGAAACCCAGACCCTGACACTTCCCTGGACAGATGTAAGCACTTTCTCCAAACTAATGATGATGCTCATTTATGGCATGCCATCAACTGGCACAGTGAGGTCAACCATGCCCCTACACACATCACTACATCACCAAGTCAAGAATTTGAATAACAATTTGAAGAAATTCTTAACCTTTTTGGTGTGCAAGAATCCGATCTTGCTCCTGGTGTGCAAGAACCTGATCTTGACACACTATAGCAGTAATGGATACATACAAGAGCTGAAGAACCCTATAACTCTGTATGAGGTGTCGGACCAAATCATGAGGCTCAATAGTAACAAGGCATGCAGCCACAAAGGTATGCTGCATAGTGTATTCAAAGTAGTACCTGCCTCATGGGCACTAGCTGTCACTATGTCCTTTACTTATGTGTTCATGTTAACTACACATCCATCATCCTGGGTGACAGATAAACTATTTATCATTTTCAGGCAAGGGTCTCATACATTTGTGACCAATTTTAGAGGCATATGCACTGTAAACAGCACTGTCAGATATATAAGATATGGTATTAGATAGGCTGAGCAAACAGTTCCAACATTTCATGAGCAGCTTGGCAGTCAGGCAGTTAGGGAATGTCCTAAACATATTGTAGAGCTATGATTACTATCTGATGTGGAGAGGAAGAAGAAATTTAAATAATCTATAACATTTGTAGACTTTTGGAAGATGTTTTGGAAGGAGGTAAATAAAGTGTGTAAGACAAGGAAGCAAATGGCAACTTCAGTGAAGGGGGCTAATGGGGAGGTGATAACAAGTAGTGGTGATGTGAGAAGGAGATAGAGTTAGTATTTTGAAGGTTTGTTGAATATGTTTGATGATAGAGTGACAGATATAGGGTGTTTTGGTCGAGGTGGTGTGCAAAGTGAGAGGGTTAGGGAAAATTATTTGGTAAACAGAAAAGAGGTAGTAAAAGCTTTGCGGAAGATGAAAGCCGGCAAGGCAGCGGGTTTGGATGGTATT
>JAUTXX010516489.1:0-21429 GCA_032273605.1 Panulirus laevicauda | reverse complement strand
TATGTGCGTGTGTGGACGTGTATGTACATACATGTGTATGTGGGTGGGTTGGGCCATTCTTTCATCTGTTTCCTTGCGCTACCTTGCTAATGCAGGAGAGAGCAACAAAGTATAATAAATATGAATAATATGTGTATATGAGTGGAAGGGCCATCCTTCGTCTGTTTCTTGGCACTTCCTCAGTGACGCAGGAAACAGCAATTATGTATGTATATACTTAAGAAAATCATGTCTTAATTGCTCCCAACCCACATATTGATTCTTTAGAAAGTAAAGTGCGTTCAATTCAAATAAAAAACTCACGAAACAGGGCATGCTGTGATTGTAGGATTATACTGATATTCTCGTCCCCCTTCACATGTGTCTCCTGGAATCTGACGATATCCTTTTGTTCGATTGTAGAAATGTCCTGGTTTGCATGTAAGAGGAACATCATATGGGTTAATAGTGTCCCCTGGATCTTTCAAACACTTCTGGGATCCCATATCATCAATAAATCCGAAGTCACACTCAAAATCTTCACGGTCACAAGGACAGTTCTCAACTGAGATTGGTCTATCATAGTTAACACCACTGAAACAGTTGGTGTGAGGGATACGTCTTTCATAAACTTGTTTACGTCCAAGTAAACACATGCGTCCACCACGTCCATAAGATGGAGACCATGTCTTGTAGTCATCCTTGGTACATGAACGCTGAAACACTGGTTTCATATCCACCTAAAGAAAAAGAAAAAATTATTCAACATATATAATAGTAAACTACAAATCTTACCATAAATTTATGCTTCCCAAATAAAAAGCCCAAGAAATGTAAGTTCTGAGGAATGAAAAATCATTTCTTACTTAGGTGGTTTCCCGCAAGCATTTGAGATCTCCTCGATCATTGGTTTTGAAATCTTTAACCCAATGCTTTCTGGTGGGATAAAACCACACCACACCACAATAATCAACTATCTGGCAAGAGCAGCCTGCTGGCTCAATCCAGGTCCACCCATCCACCAATCAGCGACCTCCCTCTCAGAGATGAAGTTATCATTCTGCTGGCTGTCAGAATGATACCAAGCAGCCATCTCATAAGTGAGACAGACATCAACCTGAGGTGAGGGTGGGGCGAGAAACAGAAACACAGACAAAATACTCACAAGACATTGCCCAAGAGAGAAACAGTATCATATTCATGAAAAAAAGCAGAAAAAGTAGGACAAAAAGCATTTTATTAAGAGTTTCCTGTGGCATACAAAAGTCCATCTGCCCTCAATGTGACAACCTCTCTGTCACAGAGCACAGGTCCTCTATATCTAGAATAAGGTACTGTCCATGGAAAGTGTTAAAGGTATATTAAGAGTTTCCTGTGGCATACAAAAGTCCATCTGCCCTCAATGTGACAACCTCTCTGCCACAGAACGCAGGTCCTCTATATCTAGAATAAGGTACTGTCCATGGAAAGTGTTAAAAGGTATATTAAGAGTTTCCTGTGGCATACATAAGTCCATCTGCCCTAAATGTGACAACCTCTCTGCCAAAGAATGCAGGTCCTCTATATCTACATTAAGGTACTATCCATGGAAAATGTTAAAGGCATACCGACAGATGCTTACTTAACAGTCTTTGCTGATCTCTACAATTCATTTCAGATTTACCTAGGCACAGGGAATGATGCTCTCCATCTGTAATTTCCCAAGATCAATTCAACAAAGAAGTACTATAAATTAATTTCTCTTTCCCAAAACCTTAGAAATAGGATTTATCTTAACCTATGATATATACTCAAAAGTGAGGTTTTTATGTCTGACTATTCCTGTATCTCACTAAATCTTCTGCACTTAGTGTTACTACGAAACGAGTTTTTATGGGGATGTTCTGGAAGTATATTGCCTTACAATCATATGACTGTAATGGAAAGGCAATGTGTGTTCTCCACAAGACTAGAAAAGTTCATCTCCTCAGGGCCCAGAGAGACTTATATCCATCCCCTGGCAGTGGTTCTTAGTAGGCACTCTTGCAGGGGCCATCAGTATTATTAGCCTTCTTTCATCAAGAAAAAGCCTCAATAATAAATCTGAACAGCTTCAAGAACCTGAGAAAAATCAATCTCTTGAAAAAAATTATATCCATCCCTGACAGTGGTTCTTACTGGACACTCTTACAGGAGCCATCAGTGTTAGTAGCCTTCTTTCAGCATGAAAAAGACTATGCAATAAATCTGAAAAGCTTCAAGAACCATTCCTCACTCATTCTCTCCATTCCTCCAAACCATTTCAGCACACCCTCTTCTGCACTTTCAACCACATTCATTTTATTAGCACAAATCTGTCTTTCCCTTTCATGACTTAATTGATCAAACCATCTCACACCACATATCATCTTCAAACATTTGATTTCCAACACATCCACCCTCTTCCCCACAGCCTTACCTATAGCCCATGCCTTGCATTCATAAAATTTTGTCAGGGCTATCGTTCCTTCAAACATGCCCATTTTTGCCCTCCCATATAACATTCTCTCTCTTCCACACATTCTTCAGTGCTCCCAGAACCTTCGCCTCCTCCCCCCATCCTATGGCTCACTTATGCTTCTATGGTTCAATTTGCTGCCATGTCCACTCCCAGGTTTCTAAAGCACTACACTTCCAACAATTATTCACCAATCAAGCCACATCCCATCTAATCATCCCTCAACCCAGCTAATAACTTTGCTTTTATTCATTCTCACTCTAAACTTTCTCCATTCACACTCTTCCAAACTCAGTCACCAATTTCTACAATTTCTCACATGATTCTGCAACCAATGCTGTATCATCAGTAAACGACAACTGACTCACTTCCCAGACTCTCTCATCACCATGGACGGCAAACTCATCCCTCTCTACAAGGCTCTTACCTCCCTCACCACCCCATCCATAAACAGACTGAACAACCACGATGATATCACACCTACTGATGCAGACCAACCTTCACTTGGAACAATTCACTCTCCTATCTTCCTACTCATCCAAAAGCATTACACCTTTGATAAAAACTTTTCACTGCTATTACCAGCTTTCCTCCCACACTGTATATTCTTATATTTACCAACTATCTCACTAATTTCATCACATCCTACCTTTGAATTCATATTATTCATTACAACCACCTTTCCCTCCTCAAAACCATTTATACAGTCAATCAAATTGCTCCAGATATGCTTTGTTTCATCCTTGCATTGCACAGTCTTCATATTCGCAAGCAAATATAAACATACCCATGCACACTTCACAATTCCGACCTTTTCTTTCACTCACATTATTCTTAATCCATTCTATCTATGCTCTCTAACACCCTCCCATACTCTCAGTGGTGGAACAATTGCACATCCTTCTTTTCCCCTTCCCTAATAATTTTCATTAATTCCCATTCCTAACACTCCTTCTTCATCCCCTCCCATAAGTTGCAATCATCAATTCCATTTTCATTCCACTCACCTTGCCCAAGGATATGGGTTTCACCAATCCCCAGCAAATCCAAACTATAACTTTCAAACTCCATCACAAGCTCCCTCCTTTTACTCTCACTAGCCATCCCATCTGCGTTCAGAGCCATCAACCTTATTCACTCATTCCTTTCACTCCCCAGCATAACTGGTGGACTATAATGCTTCTTCTTATCCTTTAGTGCCTCACCCTTGACAGGCCACTGGCAGAGGGCAATTCCAGTGCTGTGTTTCCCAGAGGTATTGGGGCATTCTGATTATCTGAAAAGTTAAAACCCAAGCACACTGAAGTGTTTATTTGTTTTTCAGAAAAAAAAATTACCACTGCGTGATAGAGGTGGGTAATGCCTTCCCTTTCTGTTACATCCCAAGGGTGTAATAAAGAGGTGACCAGGTGAAGGTGGGTCAGACTTGGATACTCCATAAAACTAGTGTATCCCCTTGAGGCACTGAAATTCAAACTTTTCTTAACTTTCAAGCCTACACTGCAGGAGCAGCACCTCCTAACCCCATTGGTTACAATACCATCAATGCCTAGTGTAAATTATATAAAAGTTATGACTGAAAAGAAAAAAACTCAATATAATTACTATCTTAAAGGAAATAAGCTTCAGGATTCTATGTGTGAGAAGGTCTTGGAAGTCAATATTGTCCCTAATCTGTCTGTCTGTCTATCAATCTATATCTCTAATGCATGTTCCCTCTTGGAACTTTCATCAAGGGGTAGACAATGGCAAGAGTTGTCACTTATCCCTTATCATCATTTCTTACTCCAGTACTCTTCCACTCTATTTTCCTATTCACAGGCAGTCTTCCTCGCACACTCTCCACAAATCAATCCCTTTGCATTTCCTTTCACACACCTTGAATGTTTTGATAACAACAATGTCATGTAACCAAGAATGCATATATTCAAACACTAAGTTATTACTAATAACAGAATACATATTTTCTTCAGTGCTACAATTGGTAGTGCTGATATCAAAACCTTCCAAGATGACGACCTCCTCATGTCAACTGAACATTGTAAAGTGCTATGTTTTACTATGTAAAGTATAAAATAGACATATAACTGAAGTGCTTGTATGGAAATATCTTTGGATTACCTTCAAATTTTATTATACATTTTCCTGAGTGATAAAGCTACACTTTATATCCTTTCTGTGCCTGTTCTACAGTTACTACTATTTTGGTTATGTTTTCTCTGAACTCTCTATGCCCAAATAAGTAATAATATACTTACCCTGTTTCTTTGATTTTCTTTACATACCATATCTTCTGTAACCGAGTCACAGTAATACTTTAATTATCCCTCAAATAGCAATGTTTTTTCTGAATCTTGCATTTCCCCATTTTCTATAACCCTATTAAAGCTGTTTTCTGATACATGTACATTTTTTCCATTTTTCTGTGATGATGAATCAATATCATAAGTACCCCTTTTTACATCTACATTTTCTTTGTTCTGTGTACATCTATTCAATGTTCATTATCAACAGGTTTCATAGGTTTCCCTTTTAAAGCTAAGTTTTCTTTGATTTATGTACATTTTCCAATTTTCCATGACACTGGTGCAATAATATCATGGGTAACACTCTTATTGCTCTATTTTCTTTGATTTATGTACATTTATCCCATTTCCTATAATATCGTCAAAAATACTATAGGTAATACTTTTATAGCAGTTACATTAGCTTTGCAAATTTCCCATTTTCTATAATGATTCAATATTATCATTGGTACCCCTTCTACAGATAAATCTTATTTATGTACACCTTTTTCCATTTTCTTTGATATCGAATCAATATCACAGGTAACCCTTTTACAGGTACTTTTCTTTTGTATCTTCCATTTTCTATGACATCGTAAAAGTAATACCAAAGTTATTCCTTCAGTAGCCATGCTTTCAAAGACTTTTGTTAATATAATCCATTTTCTCTACGAAATCATACTCAAAAACTTTTAGTTAACCCTACTGCAGCAACATTTCTGTAATTTTACATAAAACCATTTTATATAAATCATGAATGGGGACTATTTTGATTTTCCCTTAAAGCCCACACAGCAGTGAAATTATTTTCATAATTCCTTGTACTGTACTGTACTGAGGTTCTGTATTGTAGAGGTGAAAGCATATTTCTATCAACCTAAATAATATTTTCCTTAAAAACTTTAAAGCAATACCTCTTTATGTGCGGAAGACGATGGAGATATACTCTGTTCCATATGATCTTCCCGTTTCTAATACAGGATGAATATTGTTAATGACTCTGCTACAAGCAAGAGGGATGGCTCATTTAGTACAGTAGAGGCCCCTTCCATGACCCCTCCAATTTAGGGTATACTCCTCTGACTACATTTTCTTGTATGACTGCTACCAGCAAGAGGGAGGGTTAAGCTGGTACTGTATTAGCTCCTCCCAATAATCCAGCTAACTCAGAGAATATCCCATCCCTACCCATGGAGCAATCCATTAGGTAGTAGGCTGTTCACAGCAGCTGCCCAGGGTGGTACTACCATTCTGACTGAGAGGCATTAAAGTGGTGCCCAGAACCATCTTATCGCTGGTCTTAATTTCCATCTCATTAAAACAGCACTATCAGGATAGTCCTGCCATTTTCTTCTTATAAACACCATACATCTACTCATACGTCGCTTATTTTCTTCACATAAACACTCTTGCCAATCCTTGTCTACTTAAACAATCTTGAGCATAATTCACAATAGAGGCCAACAAATCTATGGCCCCTTGTCCCCGGCATCACTGGGTGCTAAGAAACTCCAGGTTTCCACCTGACTCTATTGCCCATGAGAGAGAGGGCTCAGACAGTAGTTGTACCAGCCTCTCCCATGACATTTCCCTCTCTGTTTCCACTCACTATACAAACATTCATAGTCTCTCTAGTAACCTTTCTTCTGTTTAAAACAATCTGTCAAGTACCTCTTCTAATATCTTACTTCTCTTTTTCATATTCAACTATAATCTCCACTCAAGATTCTAGTTCAAAGATGGTGTTTGTGTTTATTCCAACAACAACACACCTGTTGTATGCCTCAAGGACCTCAAGTCCCCAAACTTTGATGTTATGTGGCTTAAGGTCTATCTCCCACCAACCATACTTTTCCTATTTTGCTTATTGCTCCCCTAATTCTAAACTCTTATGTCTTTCTCCAGCCATGAGACTGTTACATCCTCTCACTCACAAGCCAAGATACACTTTGGAAACTTCAAGTCTCACCATATGGAATGGTTGATTTCCTCCCATTCAGATGGGAGAGGGATTGAAGCCCTCACGTTCTCCATTCTCAATGATTTATAGCAAATCATCTCCCATCCAACTCATATTCTTGACCGCTCTGACCATTCTCCTAATATTCTGGGTCTGTTTTCACCTCTAGTCCACCCCTTTGTAACAGCACAATCATGCCTCCAATTAGTTCATCTGATCACACTCTCATAAACATATCTATCCTAATAGTACTTCCCCCTCCACTAGACCTTTCTAAGCATAAAAACTGGCACCTCAACACAGCTGACTGGAATAGCTTAAGTAACTTCTTTTATGACTTATGTGGTGATGCTTCTGTCTCCATCAAATGCATAGCAGAGGTTATCATTGTGGGAATGGAAGCATTTATCCCCTCTTCATACTGGACTTGGAAAAACTGTTCTTCCTCTGAGTCCCATTCAGGTTTAATCATGACCTGTAATCACTGCAGTGTTACCAGCGAAGCAAAGAGTTCCTTTAATCGAGGGAAGTGCAATAACCTCTCCTCATCATACACTGATAAGTCTTTTGGTCTTTAATCATAGGCATCTATAACAATTTCTATTGCTCTACCTTTCCTTAACTTTCTGCTCTGACAGTATTATAGCTGTTCCTTCCATAGAAAAAGGAACTTTCTTCGGTTACCATTTCTTCTCTAAGTCAACCTTGGATGAACTCTAACATTCCTTCACCACCTGATGCTCCTCTTACTAATCCTATGCCCCTTCCCATAATCTCTTCTCAGATTGTCCGAAAAGTTCTTATCTCTCTGGACACATCCATCCCTGTGTACTGAGTTTGCCTCTGAACTTGCACACTGTGCTTGCTCATCTGCTACATTTCTGTTTAAAAACCAAAACTTTCCCTTCTTGGAAGCATGCATCAATACATCCCATCCTCAAGATGGGTGACCATTCTGACCCTCCTTATCTTCATCCTATTGCTTTGACATCTATTATTTCCATAGTCTTTGAATCCCTCCTTAACTCCCATATCCTAAGACACCTTGAATCTTAGTCTTGTCTCTGATCACCAATATGGCTTTTGTAAATCGAGATCCACTGGTGATATTCTTTCCTATCTTATTAATGACTAGTCATCATTCCTGAAAGATCTTGAGGAGTCTTGTGTATTTGCCTTTGACATATCCAAAGCTTTTGACAGGGTGTGGCATCAGGGTCTCATCTCTAAGCTTCCCTCTTTTGGGTTCCCTCCCTCACTTTGCTCCCTTTCTGGCCAATACATCTATGTGGTTGTTGATGGATCAGCCGACCCCACTTTCTCCATCAACTGCAATGTCCCTCAAGGTAATTTCCTGTCCCCAACACTTTTTCTCCATTCTGTCAACAATTTCCTCTCTTCCACAAATAACCAAATACACTTGTGAGATGATGATTCAATACTGCATTTATCCACATCCTTCAATTCTGCTCCTTCTCTCACTTGATTTGCTTCTCATCTTGACACAGATTCTTCAATTAACTCAGACTTGGACAGAATATCTCAGAGGGGTAAACAAAACCTAGTTTAGTTTCATACCTCCAAGCCCATTTCTATCTACCTCTCTGTTGTAAACTCCTCATAACTCTTTTCCATCCTTTAATGAATCTGTAATTCTACCTCTTGACTCAATGAACATACTTGATATTACTGTAACATCCATACCCCATATTACTGAAACAGCCAAGTCTACCCCTGAGAAAATGGATTTCTTGTTTAGATGTCGACAGTTCGTCCTTCTGAAACGATGCTCCGTTTATAAAATGGAATGATTCGTACTTGTATGGACTACTGCTTTCACATATGGGATGGGTCTACCTTTGCATCCTTACTTGACAGAGACAAGTCGAAAGTAGTCCGACCTATAAAATGTACCAGGCTAAATTCCAAACTTGACCCTCTTGCCTGATGCTTCAGTTCACTTTCCCTCTTCTATAGGTTTTACTTTGGTTTATGCTCTTGAGAGCTCGCTGCTTGTATGCCCCCATCAACAGTTAGACCACGCAATACCCGGCAAGCTACTGCGTCACATGGTTACTGTGTGGTCTCCTGCAATTGAAGGGTGGGCAATTTTGATAAGTGTTTCTTTCCCTACACCTTGAAGCTTTGAAACTCTGTATCTTCTCATGTTTTTCCCCAATAACTATGACCTGACAAATTTTAAGACATGTTTTTACTTCCTCCAAAATTCATAAATACTTTCCCTTGTCTCTTTTTCTTTCCCTTTTCCCTTTGATAATCCTAACTTTACTTCAATTAAGGCCCGGTCTTGATATGGACTTTCGTTCATGACTGAAGCCTCCAACACATAAAAACATACATACACCAAATATTCCCTTTGCATTCCAAATCTCTCACACACCCATCATCACTTTCTTCATTCAACCTGGTCAAGGAACATTCTCCTCTCAAATGAATCATTTACGCAGCCTAAATTCTTGACCTCTGTGACTCATCCCAAGTCCACATTTCAGCAGCATATGGGTTGGGAGGACTATGGTTCCTTTATTCCTTTCTCTCACATCCATATTTACACCTCTAACCTTCATTACTCTTAACAGAACTGGTGATGTGGAAGGTGAATAGTTCTTAAAGGAATGTAAGGATATCACAACCAGAGGACATAATGAAATTAAGCAAGAACCTTGTTAAAAAATATCAGTATTTTCATATCATAAACTTGATAGATCAATGGAACAGAACAACTGACAACATGGTTAATGCAGACAGAATACATAAATTCAAGATGATAGTAGAGAATTTCTAAGTGATAGGTAAATACATATATGTAATCATAGAGAAATATATAATAAACAGCACTTATCCCATCACAAACCTGGATGATGATCCACTGATGTTTCCCTGCCTTAGATCCAAAAAGGGTAAACACAGTAGTGTTTTCACCTGGCTCAGTCATTAAGCCATATATACGAAGACCCTGAAATTCAAAATACATTAAGCCATATATACGAAGACCCTGAAATTCAAAATACATTACATTATATTACACATCCTTATGCTGGTTTGAATATTTCTCCATATTTGCTGTATCAATAAAAGTAATGAAAAAAAGGTGTATGGCTTATCTTAGTAATATAAGGACCAAATCATATAAAGTGCAAAAAGAAACTCCCAAACACTAACCCATTTTTAGCAACAGAACATTAATCAATCACAAAGCACACACTTTTCATCTATCCATATAAACATTCTGGAAAATGATAAACTAAGACCATTAGAGAGAGCACTTGCTTGGTAAGGGTTAAACAATCAATTTATTAACCAAAATTTGGTATATCCATGAGGATTCACCTGCCTTGAACACCATTATATCAAAGGCCAGTTGATGTCCATCCACAAAGACCTAACTACAACAGAGTAACCCACTCAACTCTACCACACCATGTGAGAGTGGTAATGTGGAAAGGAGAAACTTGACAAACATAGTCACTCACTAACCAATGCATCTGTGCCTCAGGCATTTTATTGTTCAGGGCTCAAGAGGTAAGAAAGGATGGGTTGATTATAAGGATACTTGCTAGGCTCTGCTTGCAAAAGAAAGACTGTTTTCTATTCTTCAAACCTAAATTTCTATCCAAACATTGCTTTATAAGCAAGCACCTGGAAATACACTCACATGAAGAGAGAGAAACTTTAATTGGCTAAGTTTGAAAAGCTTTTAAAGGACAGAACCTTAAAAAACTTAAACCTTAGCAACAAATGGTTTCTTTTGAGTCATACTCTAATATATACAGTATATCCTCATGCACATGCAGAAGATTACCAAGAACTAGGCAGATAATCATTATCCTTTTTTCATACATGATCGTAGTGTCATATGTTGGTGAGGAAGCACCAACAACAGGTGAAGAAAAGCCATATCTGCTCACCTCCATTCTCTAGCTGTCATGTATAATGCACCAAAACCACAGCTCCCTATCTACAACCAGTCCCAACAAACCTTTCCATGGTTTACCCCATACACTTCACATGCCCTCGTTCAGTCTCTTAATAGCACAGTGACTCCAGCATAAAACATTGTTCCAATTCACTTATCCTGTGCATGCCTTTCACCCTCCTGCATTTTCAGACACCAATCACTTAGAATCTTTTTCACTCCATCCTTCCATCTCCAATTTAGTTTCTTTCTCCTTGTTCCCTTCAATTATGACACACACTCTCCTCGCTTATTCTCTTCACATATCCAAACCAGTTTAGCACACTCTGGTCAGCTCTCTAAATAACTCTTCTTATTATTGCACTTCTTTCTTACCATTTCATTATTTAATTGATCATACCACCTCACAACACATATATTGTCTTCAAATAATTAATTTCCAAAACATCCACCCTCCTCTGCACAACCTTATCTATAACCCATGCATTGCATCTATCTAATACTGTTAGGACCACTATACCGTCAAACATAACCATGTTTGCCCTCTCAGATAATGGTCTCACTTCCCACACATTCTTTAGCACTCCCAAAACCTTTGCCCCCTTGGTAGAAACATTTAATTAGATACAGAAGGCAGGAAGGCAGGTAAGAAAAACAGGTAGACACATTAGGTAAAATCAGTCAGTAGGAACCCTCTAGAAACACTGCACTAGAGTTGCCCTCTGCCAGTGACCTGTTGAGGGTGAGATACTAAGGGTTAAGAAGTGGCACTGGAATTCACCAGTTACGAAGAGTCTCTTGCCAATATGTAAGAAACAGTTCTACATTGTTTCAGTTCAATAAAATCATAATCTTAAAATGAGCTGATTACTCATGCTTTATACCCTTAATCAGGCTACACACAGAAATACAAACACAGATGAACAGGTGCAAAGAAATATCTCCCACTTGCTTGGCAGTGAGTCTATAAAAAATCAGTGACAAAAGTCTTTTCCCTTGACTTCACAAATGTTAGCATTTCTATGTTCAAACAAAACTAGCTAAAGTACCCAACAGTGATAGAGGAAAGATTAACAATTCTCACCTCTGAGTAAAATGTATAAGCTTTCCATGTCCTTCCTTCATCTGTTGAATACTGGATCTCAGCTGTCTCATTCTGTGCATGATATAGCTGTACACCCACAATAATTCCTCCATGATCACCAAATGTATAAAGGTAGTTGCCCCTTAGTACCTGTTTACAGGTGTAAATAGGTTAGTACAATGTCCTATGAAAAAATCAAATGATCATTTTCATTTTCACAAAATTATCATCAATACTGAGTAATCTTAATAAAAAAAAACTACCTGGTACCAGTTTATCCCAGCATCAGCAGATAAATAGAGAGAAGTGTGACCCTTAAGAGAGTTTCCAATTGTGCCTGTTGCAAGGATGAGACCTGGAGCACTCTTCTTACTTAGTATAGGCATAGTATGAGCAGCTGGGTAGAGGTGACTCAATTCTTGGCTCACATGCAACGAACAGCCATTAGCCTGGAATAGAAGATACACGAACACATAATTCACTTTGAAAATGATCTACTTGAAAAATAAATGAATACAAATTAGCATCAAATAAATGGAGGCCAACATCAACTGATGCCCTCTTAGAAACTGGTAGCCAGCATCAAGTGAGCCTCTTCTGTCATCAGACTTTTGCAAGTAGAAATATTGCTATCCTCACTACTTATACAAATGCATTATAAGTGCATTACAAATGACCTGCTGGCCATGTTTAGACAGTGCCCCAAAAAAACATACAAATCATCAGATGTTCTAATGAATTACTGAAAACACTCGCAACACATATCAGTCTGTGAGAAAAGTGAATTAGATTAGAAATGTGAAGAAATAAAAGACAAAATTTATGTTGGGAGGGTAACCTGAACAAGAGGTATCACTGGCCACAAACTTGTGAAAGAAATAACATGACAAAAGCATTTACTCTTTATGGAAAAAAGGGGTGATGGGGAGTTTGGAGAGAGAGAAAACAGGTAGAGGTAAATTATTTCCAAAGAAAAACACCCCACATATCCTCCCCACATGAGCCAACTACTCACTCTTGTCACACATTCTGAGTGCAAAATATTGAAATATTTCCAATTATTACACTGACCTAGATTTACCTTCTTCCAGTACCCTGTTAAGGGTAGTACTAAAGGGTAAGAAGTGGCACAGGAGTTCATGAGTTATGGAGAATATTTTGCCGTGGACACCACCCTTGAGGGGATTCCCAAAGGCAACGGGAGTCAGAGATATAGATATATAGATAGAAAGACATACATTTTCCTCTTATTCACCAACAATGTTGTATCTATGAATGAAATAACAGCAGAGAGTGAACTAAGATCAAGAGAATGAAAAAATAAAACCATCCATATCTTCCTCAAACATACTTGCCATATCCTTTGATGCTTATCTTTCATGTGAAGAGAAATAATTCTGAATGAATTCAAACTTTTCACCATCAATACTATGGCTATGCGTTACATAAGAGTACAGTGTGAAAACAAGTTCAAAAAGAGAGAGAAGATCTTCTCATCCCCAATCTTAACTGGGAGCTGTCAGACACATTATCTACACAAGCCAACAAAAAAAAATTAATAAAACTTTAAATGAATTTTGTCATTCATCAAAGCAAATCTAATACTTCATAACAGAAAAACAATTTCAATTTTCTTTTGTACAACATAATACAACTTTCTGGATAATGCCCTCTCTATAAAGGTTAAAAAGAAGTTAAAGGAAAAGCTGTAAGAAATTCATACATCAGTAAAAATTACCTAACTATTTATAAGTACCTAAACAAAACTTTGCTATTATGGCAGGGCCAGCATATAGTGCTCAACACACAATTTGTTTGTTAGATATCACTGTTTTTATGAAACTAAATTCCTCCACTCTGCAAATATCTTGCTTGTTTCATTCTATGCTTATTTGCTTTTTCTTTATCTCAGAGTCTAGTCTACTTTCGAATGTTCATGTAATTACAACATAGATTTCTTTGGTCTCCTAGCAGTGCACTGAAGAATTATTCTAGTTTCTTTGCATGGCATTCATATATTTTCAGTTGGTGCCTTTTTTAATACATTTCCATACATCACATATAATGTGATGATTCTGCACACATTGTGCTAAGGTGCTTCTTCATGACTATTTTTGTCGGGAAAAAAAGCTGTATTCCAGACTGAGATCAAGGAGGTTATCATCATATAAAGATGCCTTTTCCATATAAAAAGAACTCAAGGTCAGATTCCAACAAGTTAGTACAATATATCACTGGCCAAAGGGAATGTCCGGTTACAATTATGGTTTAAGTCCTCAAACAATGACTTGGTAATCAATATGGACTTATGGGCTACCATGGTCCCATTCCTCATTCACTCCCCTTGCTTAATTTATGCACAACTTTAGCCATTATACACTCAATCTCTCCTGGTATCTCTTCACACAAGTCTTTTCCAAGCTCACTTACTCTCATCACTCTCTTCTCACTGACATTGTTTCCTCTTTTCCAAAAACCCAAAAATCTTTGCCCTCACCTCCAGACATCCCAACAGCTGCCCACTTCAGTATATTTACATCCAAAAGTCTTCCTTTTACACACCTTACAATTAAGATGTAATCCAATAATGCCTGCTAACCATGATCAACCTATCCATTGACAGCCCATTGACCTCTGTATAACACATCGTTCCAATTCACTCTATCCCATGCACACCTTTCATGCTCCTGTATGTTCAGGCCTTGAGCACTGAAAAGCTTTTTCTCTCCATCATTCCATCTCCATTTTGGTCTCCCTCTTCTCCTCATCCCCTCCACTTCTGACTAATTTATACTCTTTGTCAGCCTCTCCTCACTCATTCTCTCCTTATGGCCAAACCAATTCAGCACACCCTCTTCAGTTCTCACGACCACACACTCTTCATTACCAAACCTCTCTCTAACTCAATCAAAACACCTCACACCAACACATCCACCATCCTCCTCACATCCTCATCTACAGCACATGCCTCTTATCCATATTACATCAATGGGACTGCTATACCTTCAACCATACCTATTTTTGCCAAACCAGATAATGATCTCTCTTTCAAAAATTCTTCGATGCTCCCGAAACATTTGCCCACTCATCTACCCTATGACTCGCTTCTGCTTCAATGGTTTCACTTGCTACCACATCCACTCCCAGAAATCTAAAACACTTCACTTCCTCCCAAGTTTTCTCCATTCAAACTTACTTCGCAACCAATCTACTCCTCTGCTTTACTAAGCCTAATAACCTTACTTTAATTTGCATTTACTCTCAACTTCCTTTTCTCACATTCTTCCAAACTCAGTCACCAACTTCTGCAGTTTTTCAATTGAATCTACCACCAGTGCTGTGTCATCAGCAAACAACAACTGAATCACTTCCCATACCCCCTCACCCCCTACTAACTGCACACTTCCTTCTCTCCATGACTCTTGCACTTATCACCTCATTCATCAACAAATTAAACAGCAATAGTGATATTACACCCCTGCCACAGACAAATCTTATCAATGCTTATCAATAATTCCATGACAATTATAAGACAAGACATGTAACTATGTCAGTTGTTTTACATCATCATGCTCATATGTTTAACTAAAGTAAAACCTGAAGCAGGACCAGCATATGCAATGAAAAACAGAAAATGTCTATGAATATTATTGCCAAAGAAATTATCATTATATATATGGCACATTTGTATATACAGGAACGACAATACTAATCAATTTATTGAAAGCTTTTTGTCCATTTTCAAAAATGGAAAGTGAATCTTGTCAAGAAAAGATTATTATATTAGGTAGAGTGGTATACACAGGTGGTATGATATCAATTGATTTATTAACAGTTTTTATGTCCATTTTCTAAGATTCAATATGATTTCTCTACTATCAATAAACAAAACCAAAGCTTAAAGAAAAGATATAATTATCTAAATTAAAAAGTATACAAACCCTTTCACAATCAATAAAATTGCCATCAACATCTACTCTTGGTGGCTGTAATGGCTTCCACTGGGCACCTTGATCAAATGTGATGTATGAAGTTAAGTGTTCTAGTCCAAGATTACCAGAACTTGCTGTGAAGTTAGCCATCAGCTGAGAGGCAATGAACACACCTCGCACACCCTCAACAGGATGTAAATCAGCAAAAGTCTCATCAGCCACCTCACTGAAAAGGAATGGTAACCCCTTAAGAACAGTAAACTCATGGTTACCTAAAGAGGTATATAATTCAATACCTACTCATACAAATCAATACACTGTAATTTGAATATCCAACTACAGAGGTAAACCATGTAACAGCAACAGGCACAAACAGTAATCTAAATATCCTTCATTTGCCAATAAATAAATGACAAAGATGAATTAAAGACAATTTATCACAACATTTTGTTGTTTCAACTTAACCTACACATCCAGTCACCTGTTACATGTTTTTTTCTACATCATGTTCTACCTTCTACTGCAGCACAGTTTTAACTGACAGGCAATGTTTCCTTACAACACATATTTTTCAAAAATTTCATTTCCTCTGTAACTGTATAACTTATACTATCTAACACATCTAAAACAGAAGGGTAATCTAGAATCTTCCCAATCTTTTGATTCTTGATCAATTAATTTCTCAAGCGTACTAAACCTATGAGCTTGTTCAAATATTCTACGTGAATGTCACAGGGGTTATGTGGCTGCACCTTATCTCCACTATAAGTAATCATTTAAGAAGGAGGTTTCTTCAGTTGCTTAAGAGCAAAATATACAAATGTATCTGTTACCTGCCATGGTGTTCAACTGAATGGGACTAGCAGTAACAAGTTGAAGGTTAACCCTTTCTGGGATATGAGCATCTATTACTCCTCTACATCGCAAGGTGTCAGTTTACACAGGTAATTTCCCACCACAAGTTAAATTTCCCACACACTCTAGACTATAAGCATCACAAACAACAGATGAATCATATGAGGTGCTTTGAGGCCTCTATAGCCCATAAGTGACCACAGTGGATGGTTGCATTCTTTCTCTTACAACTCGCTAGCCAGACTGCCCACTGTCACACCTCTGTCGCCTGTACTTAGGATAGGATAATCCAGTAAATAAGGTGCTTTTCCAACACTAGGAATGGCCATCTCTTAATTCATAAGACTGTATATTGGCAGTGATAGCTTTTTGTGCATAAAAATAAAAACCTATCACTCTGTTAGTAAACTTATGAATGGCAAATCCAGTAAAAAAAATTTGCTTTTTCTGTACTAACAATGATTAAGTCGTAACTTCACAAGAAAAAAAAGGATTGCACTTATATTTTTTGAGCACCCATTCATAAACTGAAAAAAAATATAAATATTGTTCTTTTCAAGCACAAATGCACAACAAATGGTTAGTAGTTTCCATTTACATCATCATTAACTGTTAATCCATTCTCTGATTTCAGAAGGCTCTATCTACAAAATCTTACATATATGAACAAAGAGAAGTGATCCACCAGTTCAACTTGCAAAGAAGTATTTTCCAGTTACAAACATCCAAGCGGATTCCTAGAGATTTTCTTATATAAAACTCTACCATAACCCTCATCTATAATGTGAGCAGCTTGCTGAATAATCCCTTACCTATTAACTTCACTGCTATTCTATTATTTGCAAGCAGATAAGTGGTTTCCTTAAATATTAATCTCCTAAAGGTGCAAGTCAGGCAACAGATAAGGGACAATACTGACTACCAAGTTTTTCTTACACACAAAGTCCTGTAGCTTGTTTCCTGCGGGATGATAATCACATCATGGCTGTCTTTCATAACTATGAACCAGTCTCATTATTTTTCATCTACTTGGCTGAGCTTCATCAGCTATGTATCAGATGAACCTTGGGGTGTATCGTGGTCCCCTTGTAAGGTTATGCAATCCTCCACACTTTTCACTTTCCTCCTGATCTTTGCATGTGTGAACATATTCAAGTGAGTCTCTTCATACCATCTGGTATGTCATTCACAGATATCAAGAAGAGTAATGCTCCTAAAACAAACTTGTGGCATTCCATTGGTGATCTCAATCCACTTTGAGAAGGTTACTCTGAAACGCACACCTTGTTCCCTTCCAACCAGACAAACTATCCACTGAAGGAGTCTACCCTTTAATTTTGTGTGGTGATCCAGCTTTAATCAGCCTCCCATGAGGTATATTCTCAAATGCTTTCTGGCAATCCAGATTCAATCCATCCAGCCTTCCCAGTTGTTTAAGACAGAGCTCATAGAAATCTAGGAGGTTTATCATCCACAACCTTCTTTCCCTAAACTGTGCTTTCTTTCAATTATGTTATTTCTTCTCTGTACAAAGTCATCCATTTGCCTTTTAGTTTTCCTTTCCTACCTTAAGGACTACAATTAACAGTGAGACTGGTCTGTAGTTCATTGCCTGTTCCTGGTCTCCTTTAATAAAGATAGGTTTGAAAATGTCCCTTCTTCATTCTCTTAGAACTTTGCCTTTCTCAAGAAATATCTTAAACAGTAATTCATCAGGTACATCTAGTGTGTTTATAAACATCATCACCACATAAGGCAATACTGGCATGTATGAGAGATGCATGTGGCATATGTGAGGTGGGAGATGGCCAGACTAGAAAGGGTAGTGAATGGTGAAATGAAGAAGTGAAGCCGCTCGTGAAAGAGAAAAGAGAAGAATACGAGCAGTACTTAAAGGGAAGATGCGCAAATGACGGGAGGAGATATAAGAGAAAGCAACATGAGGTTAAGAGTAAGGTGCAGTGGTTGAAAAAAAACAAATGAGAGTTTGGATGCACAAGTACAGGTAACTTTAGGGAGAAAGAGACGTTCTGGAAAGAAGTTATCAGCATGTGAAAAACGAGAACAAGTGGGAACATCAGTGAAGGGGGAAATGTGATAGTGAAAACAGACAGTAATGAAGTAAGAAGGAAATGGGGCATACATCATATAACATACCTGGTAGATTGCATGCAAAATAAGTCTCAAGGGATATCTGTAACTCTCAGTCCACAACCTACTTTGAAAGCTTTGCAAACTAGTATGAAGGCTTATGAATACTCATTAGGAGAGTTGTTCATTAAGATGAATGATGCTCATTACCCTATAAGAACCTACTACTTTCAGCTTTATATTCTCACCCATTTTCTAAGACAATGACCCTCCTCCCTTTACTTAACCTCATTCTACATAATATCAATCTTAAATCTAACTGCACTCAGCTCAGAAGAACCTTTCAATTCAAATAAGAAAATAAATAACTTCAAACAGTACCTTATCCATGAGGAAACCCAGTTTGTAGAGGGGTTGTAGTACAAAATACGTTCAAGGGAGAGAGAAAAACGCACTTGGTGATGGGCTGATCTTGGCACTGATGATACATATAAATTTGACATGAACTGATCATGAGCCACACACACCATCACCTGAAAGTAATAAAACTGTATCATGATATCTGGCTCCAGTAAAAACATATATGCATTACAATTACAAGAAATCTTACATACAATCCATTTACAACATTTAGTGGTAAGCCTTCTTAAACAATGTACACAATACACCTGGAAAAATAAACATCAAAGGAAAATATCCACAGCTCTTTCATCTTAAGTATTCCTAGTATGCCAAAGCTGCTTTAGTTAACACTATTCTAAAAAGTGATAAGGTATATTGATTTGATACAGCATCATAGAAATACTTCCACTTACACAGGCCTTGGTCTGTGAATTTCAAAGCATAATGATTAAAAGAGTATGATACATCTTCTGTAACAGATCAGGTACATAAAAAAATCTAGATTCAGCAAATGAAACTTTCTTCTGTTATACTTTATACTACACATCATATCCAGGCACAGTAAACAAAATTTTTCCTGTTTTCATATTATATACTCTGGTGTAATGTGGAACTGCGGCCTTGTAAAAATAGAATAGAGTGCTGAGGGCAGTTACAGGCAGGGATACTTAATATTGCAAAAATACTGTATCAACAGTAAACAGTAAGAAAAGAAGTTAAATACAAAGAAATCCTCAACCCTTTATGTCCTAATCACATATGCCATACAAATGACTGGTAGACTCATAACCACATATGCTGGGCACTCAGAATATGTCAATCCACATCTGAAGGAATCAATGATTCCTTTTGGGACTAGAGGTATGCACAGAGGCCAAATGTCCCCTGCAACTCTGTCATGCAAAAACCAAGGCAGGAGGATACAGTGTTTTGTACCCCTACCAGATCCCAACTCTGCTACAATGTAAACAAACAAGATTTTGTGGGGTCAGATAACAATAAAGAAAACTCAAATTTCAACACATCATGTAACCATGAGGAGTGAGTAAATATTACATGAAGGCTCAACCTACAAGGAGAGTGATGAAAATTAAACTGAAGGATTACAACACATCACAAAGGAGTGAATCTAAATGCTCTAAAGTTTAAAACTGCACGTGTCACATTAAGGTTTAACCATTACACATACAGAGAGATTCAGAAATCCCATCACCACATGGACAAGAAAAATATCAAAATCTGCTGTCCTTTGTCTCCTCTTCACATGGTGGAGCAGAGGAAAATACCAAAAAAATTACACAATCATCTCAGTGCTAATATAATGCAGTACAGAGGAAACAGGAGGAGAGATTATAGCTGACACATCTGACAGCTGTGCAAGCTGTGTTACCTTTGTCCATTCACCCACCCTATGGTTCACTTCAGCTCCATTGTTACACCCACTATCAGTTTGTAGGGTCCTCTTCATCACTGTCAAGTTAAAGGCCGTTATCAAATATACTACATTCCATTATAGCCATGTTTCTCGGATAATCAACACTTAATGAGTCTTGGTAAATTTCACACTGCCTGGAGGCATCTTTTCAAGATGATAATCATCTCTAGCAACTTTCCAAGCCCCATACCACATTCATCCATCTACAACTTAGGTGCGAAATATAGGCCATACAAATACATCATAGCCTTGTCATAGTCTTTAGATGGTTAAGATTGTTTCTCTCAAGGGTGAATCCATTTCCTCACTTCATCACTACCTGTCATCACTCCAATTTTGCCCACTTTACCTATGTTCCCTTTTGTTCTATCTTTCACAAATTATTTACCTCCTTCCAAAAGTCTTTTTATTCTCTCTAAAATCTAACAATGTTCTCTCAACCCAACACTTATTTACTCTCCTTTTCAACCCCTACACCTTTCTCTTGACCTGCTGCTTTCTATTATACATCTCCCAATCATTTTCACTCCTTCTCTGAAAGTATGGTCCAAATGCTTCTCTTTTCTCTTCCACAAGCAACTTTACTTCATCCCACCACTCACTACCCTTTCTAATCAGCCCATCTCCTAATTTTCACATGCCACATGCATCTCTTGCACATGACATCGCTGCTTCCCCAAATACCTCACTTTCCTCACCCACTCCCAACATTTTATCTACTTTCGCCTTTCTACACTTAATGTCTCCTGGTATTTCTTAATACAAGTCTCCTTTCCAAGCTCACTTACACTTACCACTCTCTTCTCCCCGATACCATTTCCTCTTTTCCAAAAACCTTCACAAATCTTCAACCTCATCTCCACAGGATAAAGATCAGACATCCCACCAGCTGCCCCTCTCAGCACATTTACATCTAAAAGTCTCTCTTTTACATGCCTATCAATTAATATTTATATCATTTATCATACTTTGTCGCTGTCTCCCGCGTTAGCG
>JAUTXX010516478.1:0-11652 GCA_032273605.1 Panulirus laevicauda | reverse complement strand
AAACATGCCAAAACTTGATGCTTGTTGTCTGTTAGGAAGAGCCCTATAACCAGAATATTTTAAGTAGAATTTCCAACGATATGAAAATTAAAGCATGAAAATTTCCTCAGGTACTTAGCTCAGGCCATTAAGGAATCCAGTGTCAAGCCCAAGGTATTTGTTTCTGCTTCAGGAGTTGGTAAGCATTACTTTGTGCACTTTTTAGAAAGTAATATCACTGTATATGATATATTGCTGTGGAGGCAGAGTATTGAAAATCTGTAATGTATGGGACCAAGGAGTGTGGATTTTGGATTATAATGGATCATAGAAATGTATGATACAGATTGTGGTCTGAATGTACTTTAACCTAACAGATTGTTTTGTATGCGTAATGGAGTTTTTAGATATAAGTTTCCTTTTTCATACATGTTCACCATTTCCCACTGTAGAGAGATAGTCCCAGAAACAGATGAACATCTCCACTTGCTCACACTGATTTTCTAGCTGTCATGTGTAATGCACCAAAACTAGAGCTTCGATCCACAGCCAAGCCCAAGAGGGCATTTTTATGATTTACTGGTTCATGTGCCTTGGGACAGCACATTGCCCCCATAAACTCAACTACATTTCTCAAATTCATTTTGTCCCATGCACAATTCTCACTATCCTGCATGTTCAGGCCTTGATGCCTCAAAGCCTCTTTCACTCTATCCTTATATCTACTTCTTGATCTTTCCCATTGCTCCCCCCAAATCTGGCACATAGATCCTCTTACTCAGTTTTCTGTCATCCTCTCCATGTGTCAAAACCATTGCAACACAGTATGGTCAGTTCTCTCAGTCAGACTGCACTTACTCCTGCACTTTATTTTTTCACTGTAATTTTGTACATGATTGTCCTTCCACATACAGCATATTGCCTTCAGACATTTCACCCTCTTCCATTCTTTTGCACTCATGGCTGAAGACCTGTATTTGAAGAACATTGTCAGTACTACTATACCTTTAGACATACCCATCTATGCCCAGATATAGTGACCTCTCTTTTCACACATTTGTCAGTGCAT
The DNA here is from genome assembly GCA_032273605.1 of Panulirus laevicauda. Lineage (NCBI taxonomy): Eukaryota > Metazoa > Arthropoda > Malacostraca > Decapoda > Palinuridae > Panulirus > Panulirus laevicauda. The sequence continues at coordinate 10,604 of JAUTXX010516478.1, read as the reverse complement.
CTAGGACCTTAGCCCCTCCTCACAAACCCAGTGATTTCAGCTCCCAGGTTCCATCATCTGCCCTGTCCATTCCAGGTATTTAAAGTGGTCCACTTCCTTTAGGGTCTCCCCATTCAAACTTGCACTTAAACCATCTTTTGTTGACCCCATTGTACACATTTGTAAACATCAATTCTCTATAACCTCCTTTCACACACTCCCGTGTATTCAGACACCGCAGCTGCTGGAGTTTCTTGAGTCTGTCATCATAGTTATGTCATATGCAAGTAGCAACTGACCTGGGCCTCTCCAACCCTAGTATACTGTAGATTTGCTCCAACCAACTTTCTGATCATGTAATGGTGTCTCCTTGATCTTATGCAGATTAGGTGCTAAACAAAGGCAGCTGATTCGAGTGTTGACATAACTGGATAAATGAAACTGTCTTTGGTAAAGACTGTAATGCCCAGAATATCCTCTCCATTGACGGTAATAAAGTCAGCAGTCAGCAGTATTTAACATGCTTGACTTTGTCCAGTATTTTCAATTCATGCACTGATGGTATCTTATAGGGATGCAGGTGCTACTCCTTCTTTAGCACTCTACATGTGCTGCTATATGAGATGCCTGTTTGCTGTGCCAGTTTACAAACAAACTTTTTCAAGCTTTGCAATCCAAAATATCCAGTGTGTTCTTTCGTTTTCAAGCTTTGCAATCCAAAATATCCAATGTGTTCTTTCATGTTACTACTTATCCAAAACTTGGCAATTAATCGCTGTACTGCATTTTGATGTAGTACAGGGTGTTGGGATATTTTTCAGCAAACTTCTGTTGCACTTCATCTGTATATTGGTCTGCTTTATGTAACACCTGTTCTACCATACACTTGCGTTTCAAGTGACAAAACCATTTTCACATTAATACCTTTTAGCTTCTGGATGTGCTTTTATTCAATGAAACACTAAAGTGAAATTGCATGAGGAAGGAAGGGGAAGGAGAGGTCAGTCACCATAGATGTCAAAAGTCATTTGTTTTAACAATGATACTAAGAATAAGGCTGTTTTATTGTTTGTAGTGTAGGTGCACTGTGACTTTTGGATCACCCAGTATATGTACATTTCACTCACCCTACTTCTATTTTCACCAGTTGTTTTTCATATAGCACACCTTGAAACATGGAGCCTGAGAAACCTAATTCCCCATCATGATTGATTTTAGTCTATTTTGCTCTGTCATAAAATAATGCATGCAGTCACTTTGTTCATCATTAAAACAAAATTTTACTCCAAATCAATGGCATTTCAAAGGAATTCACTTTTTGAATCCCAGGTTTCCTTTCCACAACATGAAAGACTTATCAGTACACAAATCTTGAAATGGAATAAATTTCTCTTGGAATTTCAAGAACAATGTTAGCCTCAATATCAGACATGGACAGTGAACTTGAGGAAAGCATAGTATGGAGCTTCTTTGATGATGTAAGCAGAATCATGAGATATGAATCTGATCAAAAGGAAATGCAAAACACATAGATATGATTTTCATAAAGACAGAGGTGAACCTAATGGAAATTAATGAATATAAAATCACAGCATGTGCAGCAGTGGGGGGACCATGAAAAGGTTTGTGGGGCCCAAGTGTGGAGAAGGGGCTCTGGTTTTGGTGCATTATACATGTCAGTTAGAGAGTGGATGTAAGCAAATGAGGCCATTTCTTTATCTTTTCTTGGCACCACCCTCTTGTTGGGAGTTCCAGGAGGGAACAGTCATCAGAGGTGATAAATAGATACATTGACAAGTTAAAGTTGAAAAGATGGAATAGAGTGCAAAGGATCTTAAAAAATGGTTGGAAAGCACTAACAGCATTATCATCAACATTTGTGTTGGAGCTTGACTGTAAAGTCAAGAATATGAGGAATTTCTTTTGTAAAGCACATGGGACAACTGGCTCTGTGGAAATAATGTGCAATGAAAGTGTTAAGGAGCATGTGGAAGGAAAACTTATTTACTGTGCTGTGAGGACAAAGATGGTGTGTGAAGGTATAGTTGTTCTGACTATTGTATGGAAGCAAGTTTTGGGCCATGGTTAAAAAGAAAGGAAGACATTGGATTTGTTGGATATTAAATGCTCGAGGATATTTGGCATGAAGCAGTATGATTATGCAAGAAATGACATTTGGAGGAATGATAGTGACCAGCTTGATTGAGAGGCAGCTCCAGAGTGTGCTGAAATGGTTCAGGCATATGAAAAGGATAAAGGTAGAGAGACTGAAAGGATCTGTGTTAGAAGCCAGAGGAAAAAAGAAATGGAGAACCTGACAAGGAAGTAGAAGGATTGAGTTATGGAGGTTTTAGGGTACTAGGACCAGAACATTCAGGAGGGTGAGAGACATGTATTTGGGGGAATGTTTGGGGTGATTGGGAACTTTCTACAGGGGTTGACATGCTGTCAAGGTGAACTAAGGAGTAGTTTGTAGGTCTTGGATGTGGATTTTTTTCTTTTAAAAAATCATTGAAGGTTTCAGTCACAGAGGCAGAGGGAACGAGGAGAAGTGGGAGACCAAATTGGAGGTAGAAGGATGGAGTGAAAAAGGTTTTGAGCGATTGGGGCCTGAACATACACGAGGGTGAAAGGCATGCAAGGAATAGAGTGAATTGGAACGTTGTGGTATACCAGGGTTGACATCTTGTCAATGGATTGAACCAGGGCATGTGAAGCCTCTAGGGTAAACCATGGAAAGTTTTGTGTGGCATGGATGTGGAAAGGGAGCTGTGGTTTCGATGCATTACACGTGATGGCTAGAGACTGAGTGTGAACCCTGCTTGCATGCGGAGGGAGGGGGGTGCCATTTCACATGTGGCAGGGTGGCAGTGGGAATGGATGAAGGCAGTATTATGAATATGTACATGTGTATATATGTATATGTCTGTGTATTTATATGTCTGTGTATGTATATGTATGTATACGTTGAAATGTATAGGTATGTATATGTGCGTGTGTGGGCGTCTATGTATATACATGTGTATGTGGGTGGGTTGATCCATTCTTTCGTCTGTTTCCTTGCGGTATCTCGCTAACGCAGGAGACAGTGACAAAGTATGATAAATAAAAAAGCTTTAGTAGAATCTGGTTTAGAAAGCAGTTTCTTTTGGTGAAGGGTTGAACTTTTGTTCCTGATAGATTTTTTAATTGGCCCAGGCTCTTTAATAAAAAATTCATGCTACCAGTTGGGTTTTATGGGTCAAACATCAATTCAAAAGGAATTTGGTTATGTTTCTTCTTGATATCTCTTTAGTGCAACCATCTTGCTGGAAGAAAAATTACTTTGTTACTAAACAAGGCCTCTTAGGTATCAGACAGTCTCTCACACTATTCTTGGAAGACTTGGAGGCCCCCAGTGCGATCAGTAATGCCATTTGGTGAAAGATAACTGATTTTCTGTGGCCTTCCAGACTGCTTTTGTCCTTAGTAGTGGGTAGGCAGCCATTGACCAGGAATGTATACTACCAATACTACCCACCTGGGTATCAGGAGTTATCAGATTTTACCCTCAGCATTTTTAAAGCAGTGTTTCTAAATGAGAATGCCAAGTCTTTCTTGGACTTTTTCAAGTGGTCCCATAACTAGAGGAAGGAAGGAGTTCCGTATTTCAGATTGAACTGCAGTCTCCTATGCCATGCTAAGTTACATGAGATTTGGAAATGTTTAAACTACCTGTGTTCAATTCATCCTCCCTCATTCATATCATTCTAGAAAGTTTACTCAACATTTCTAGCTTTTACAGCCTTTTATGAATCCTGTCTCTCACTGACAGAGCATTGGATTAAACAAGAACTTACCGGGAGAGTCTTGAAGCAGTTTTCAGTTCTGTGCACTTATTAAGTCTGATATATAAGTAACTGTGCAGATGATAGGCTGTGGCTTCTGATAAAGGAAAGTAATTTGAGTTATTGCTGTTCTCATCCTACTGTGCCTTCTTTTTTCCTCCATGATGCTGTTCAAGTCTTTAAAGCTATATCTAACAGAACCATCAGTTTGAAGAAAATTGTGGTCAATAACCATTTCTATTAGGAGGAGAGAGCAAGTTAGGGATTTTGTTGCACATAATCATCAGAGCAATAGCTCTAGAAGGTTTTGCTGTTGCTTCACTCCTATAAGAAGGAAGACTGTTAGTGTATCTAAGTGCCTCTGCATGAAGCAGAGATGTCTTTTCAAAGCCATTCAGTTGGTTTTTCTGGTAGGTTCTCCTCAGAATTGTCTCTTTCCAGTTGGGGGTTGACTCCAAAACTACACGGAATTTTGGAAGTTTGGTAAGTGGATGTATCCAATGTAAACAAGAGGGTTAGGATGGACATCTCAGCCACTCATTGAGAAAATTTTAGGATGCACCAACTAGGTTATTGTAGGAATACACCAGTGATGATAGGCATGGATTGAACTTGTTACAGACCCTGAAGGGGACCAGTTTTTATCAACAGTTTTTCTGGTCTATAAAAAGAAATCGAACGGGAAAAGAATGATTTTGCATCTTTTTTAAGATTGCCCACGTATTGAAACAGACTGTCAAGATAACCACTGTACATAGCACCTGGCAGACCTTAAGCAACTTGATAATCAGCCTAGACTAAATGGATGTTGTGTGGCACATTTCAATAAACTCCAGAAGGAAGAAGTTTTTGGCATTCGAAATTGGTACACATACTTGGAACTTCTAGGTTGATGCAATTCAATTTATGCATAGCCCCACAAATTTATTCCAGAGTAATTTTGGCTCTATTCCTGAAACTAATGTCTTTTCATTTTAATTTCAAAGCAGGAATGTGCCACACAAGGACTTTGAGCCATAATCATCTTTCAAAAACTGGCTTTATCATCTTCTTGGACAAATCTCACTTAATTTTCAGCTATAATTTATGTGGCTTGAATTCAATTGGAACGTTTGGACTGAAACTCTTCGTCTCCTTGGGAACAAAGCTCAGGATTATGCAAATGCTATGCTTGCCTTATGGTCCCAGACTATGGTGTCTTGCTATCAACTGGAGTAACATGCTAGAAAGATTGATATTGCAACCCAGGACAACAATATAAGGGAGGCCTCAGGCAGAAAAAAAGAAAATGGTACTCTTTGGGTAAACGAATTCTCCCCCATAGACAGTGGAGTTCTTACAAGAACACTTAACCAGGAACTTTTTGATTGTTTACTTTGATGGACTGATGTGGAGAACCTCCAAAATTGTACGGCAACGTCTGTATTGGTTTAGAAGAAAGCATCAAATCGAGGATGGGGAGTCCATTCTTCAGAGGGTCATGTGGGTGTGGGCCCTTGGATGGAGGTACTAAAGTCCTTTCATATCACCAAAAAGGAGCTGTTGATCCCAGATCTGCCAGAGCCCAGGTATGTTTTTTTTTTTTTTTTGTAATGGACAGTATTCTGGTTATCTCCTGCCAAGTGAACAAATGCTCTTGCAACTCCGCTTCCCTTAAGAGTTAGTCGAAAATTCATTCCTTGTAAGCCTCTTATCCCCAGTGCCTTGGCAGATGCATCTCAAGGTAAGACACAAAGTCAACAGAAATGTTGACATGAAAGGGGTCTTTCAGTTGGATCTTTTACATCATTTACATCATAGTGACACCACAGGTATCTCTTTCCCTTCAGAACCAGTGTATCACTACCAATGTATGTTTATCCAATCTTAGATTTAGAGGCAGTTGTAACAGATGCTCTGTCTTGAATTGGGATGATTGAGACCAGGTTTATCATCTTTCTATAGTACATCATAGAAAAGTTCTCAACTAACTAGTTTTCAAGATTTACCATAATAATGCTGATAGCCTCCAGGTGGTACAAACAACCTTGATTGTAGAGACTCCTTCCAGTGTGATGCACTTCATTTGATACTTCAAGCTCTAGGCTACATCTGTTTTGCAGGACCCTGACCTCAAAGTCCTGGATTATGAAATCTACACAGGCATTGGAGAGGCTGGAGAATGCTTGAAAAGTGATCATTTGCATAACATTTACCCTTCTCCTCAAAATGCATTACCAGTTGGTCGAGTAAACCTTTCATTTCTTAAAGAATCTGATGCCATGGATGTGACTGATGCCTTATTTTTAGATTTCTTCACTAGTCTTTATCACAATGAAAGTATGGTTAATGATGCTATTGCCTTGTAAAAGAGTGTCTTTCATGAACACCTATCTCTGAGTTTTGGTATTAATCTGGTAGGCCCTGTTTGGGAGCTTTCACAAGCCATAGACCTTTTTCAGTCCTATGATATGAAAAGGTAAGAGAGAGGTGTCTTAATAAAAAGAGTGTGGTTGAAAGAGCTGTGAAGGGTGTGCAAAGAAAGGATAACAAAGAGGATATGTGTCCGGAGTGGAGGGAACAAAGAGAACTGGGAGACCTAGTTGGAGATAGAAGGATGGAGTAAAAATGATTTTGAGTGATTGGGGCCTGAACATGCAGGACGATGCAAAGTGTGCTTGTGATAAAGTGAATCAGAATGATGTGATAAACAGGGGTCAACATGCTGTCATTGGACCAAACAATGGCATGTAAAACATCTGAGGTAAACCATGAAAGGTCTGTGGGGCCTGGTTGCAGATGTGGTTTCAGTGCATTACACATGAGACTTAAAGAATGGATGTGAAAGGATCTTGTCTTTCTTCCTATACTCTTGGCACTACCTCATTAATACAGGAAACAGTGATCAAGTATGAAAAAAAATATTTTGGACACTTTTAACTCCTCAGTGTCTTCTTATTAGAATTTTTTCTTATACCCCTAGGCCATGGGAAGAGAGTTAGTGAATTCTGTCTCGTAACAAGTCTTGTTTTTAAAGAACCTGGAATGAGTCAAGATAAACACAAATCCTAGATTTTTGGTTAAGAATGAAAGACTTCATCAAGAGAGCATTATGCCTATATCAAGCTAAATCTCTTAGAGACATTTTGAACTTAATGGGAGATTATCAAGGGGACCTTTTATTTGTACACCCTGGAATCTTGAAACCTCTTTTGGCAAGGAACATCTCTACATCACTTAAGGAAATCATCTTATTGATTCCACTTGGGTTTATGGTAGAGCACAGTATGTGAAAAAGGTAGCCCCTACCTTAACCTTCCTCAGAAACCTGTCATTGGAGAAAATAAAGAAGGGTGTTTGGTGCTTATATTCTACTTTCATCTATTGGTACTTTAGCTCAGGTGCTAGGAATTTACTCTTAATTTGCTGTGGTGATTTCTCCTTAATGAGAGAAAGATTTAGAGTGCTTTTGCATTACCAGTGAAGGTATTTATTTTCTCTTTGGGCTTTAGCCTTCTACTTTGAAAGAGTTTCTCTAAACCTTCCTCCTTCATGTGGGTATACTGTCATACTCACAGGACATTGCAGAGGAAAATTTTGAAAGTTGAAATAACCTTTTCTCTCCAAGCCAGTGTTCCAAAAGCATTCTTTCCAGGTTTTATTACCCTGCCCTGCTTTTTGCTCTTTTTACAAGCCCAGAATCTGTGATTTGTGTGCTTCTGTTGAATGGAACTGATTGGGTTGACATCATATCAGTGGCAGGCTGTGGTTTGACAAGGGCAGGTTCAAAACAAGTAAACCAATTTCAGTGATTAGTGAGGAGCCAGTGATTAGTGAAGGGTGAGGAAGGCCAGTGCTTCCTCACCAGAAATACTAAAGTTTGGAGGGTTCCACCCTAATTTTCCTTGAGATGACCCTGGGGAATATCTCATGCTTGCTAGACACCACCTCAGAGAGAAAAGGTTTTTCAACTTTCAAAAGATATTTTTTTGCCCTGAGAAGTAAAAGTTCATGAAAGGAAATGAGTAACCATGGCACTTGCAGGTAAGGGGGGAAAGGATTTTGTGGGAGTGAGGAAGCAGAGGAAAGAAGGAAGGCTATAATGAAAGGGGAATAGCTGAAGATCATTTGAGGTTTGAGAGCCAGACAACCAGGGAGGTTGTATTGCATAAATATGACCAAAAACAATTCTAGCAGGAGAATGAACTTTCGTAGATTACTTATGCCATGAGTTTTGGTACTGAGATGACTGATTCAGTGAAAATTACTTAACTGTTGGTTTCTTTGGGAAACATTCCAACCTGTGATTTGAGTACAATGTTACCTAGAGATGGTTAGGATGGCTCAAGTTAAGTGACAAAATGGTGAGATAGTGGCTTTGGGCTGTTACAAGACAATCACTTTGATTTCAAAGCACCCATTAGCAGGGAACCATTTTCTCTCTAATGCACTCAGTAACATGTCACATATCATTGCACTTCAGTATTCACCTAAATTCACTGGTCATTGAGATGCAAGCCAGACCTTTTGTAATGTCAAATTTAAGTACCTGATAATTTTTTGTTTTTAGACCTTTTGTAACATATGATTTGATTATTTTACATAATAGTAGTGCATTGGGACTTTTTCTGAATTTAGCCTTTCCAAATAAAGTTTTTCATGAATTTTATAAACTTTCATATTGTGCAGATTTCAAAAGCATAAATTTGGTATAGAGTGAGGAACATCTTTAACTAAAATTTCTCATAACCCAGGATGTAGTTGATAGTATGCAATGTATCAATGACTCCAAAATTATCATAGATATGAAAATGTAAAAACAAAGCAAAACTGCTAAAATCTGACCAGATAAACAGCATTCAACTTTTATTATTCAAATCTTCTTTATCTGTACAGTATAACAGATATATATGATGATATTTCTACATTCACAGAATACCATCATAAGTGTAACTCAATGTAGAAATTAGAAAGTGCTTACTTCTCTGTATATAACTTTATACAGTCCAGCAGTATATACAGGTACATATGTAAATATATATTTGTAACACTTATTTTTCTCTTTTCGGTTGGTGAGCCCCAAAGGTGATGAGAGATGGCGTACCAGTTTGGTGAGAATCTTTATATATTCTCCACCCTTCCACAACCATTTGCCCTTTTTGATGGTTAGTTGTGTGTTCACAATGCCCTGTCACCCAGCCAGCAGCCTCTCGGGTCATGATGTCACCAGCCTTCCTGATTCAGGAGCCCAAGCTTCCTATGAGATAACCATTGTAGCAACACAGTCTCTTGGATAGCTCTACCTATATCTCTTCCTCCTTCATCAGGATTGGTATTTTTTGTTGTTAGTGTTTTAAACTGTTGTAAGTATATTGTTTTTCTTTGCAGTTGTTAGTGTTTTAAACAGTTGTAAGTATATTGTTCTTCTTTGCAGTTGTTAATGTTTTAAAAAGTTGTAAGTATATTGTTTTTCTTTGTAGTTGTTAGTGTATTAAACAGTTGTAAGTATATTGTTTTTTTTTGCAGTTGTAATGGTGAGAAGTTACTTAGAGATAAGGACCAGAGTTTTTTTTCTTTTGTAGCACAGACAATTGAATGTCCTAATCAAGTTCATCTCATTCAAGCAATAGATATATATTTGTGTGTAGAAAGTGAGGTTGCCATCATGAAGGGTGAAAAATGGTGTTTGAAGGTATTGCATAGTAGTCCCAACAGTGCTGTATGTGAGCAAGGCCAAGTTGAGGATGAGAATGTACAGAGATGGTTGTATGTGTTGGAAATGAAGAGTTTGAGGGCATAATGTGGTGTAAGAAAGGTTGATTAAGTAATGATAGGGTAAGAGAGAGGTGTGGTAATAAGAAAAGTGTGGATGAGAGATCTGAAGAGGGTGCACTGAAATTGTTTGGACACGGGAAGAGAACAAGTTGAGGATAGGTTGTCAAAGAAGATATATGTGCCATAATTGAAGGGGACTAGGAGAAGGGAGACTGAATTGGAGATGGGAAGGATTGAGTGAAAAGGATTTTGAGTGCTCCAGGCCAAAACATGCAGGGGGATGAAAGGCATTCATGGGATAAAGTGAATTGGAGGGACATGGTATACATGGGGTGACATGCACTGAACCAGGGCATATGAAGCAGTTGGGGTAACCATAGAAAGGTTTATAGGGCTTGGTTATGGATAGTGGGCTGTGGTTTCAGTGTATTCCACCTGACAGCCAGATAAAGGAAGTATGAGAATTTCCTTTTATTTGTCTGTTCTTGGCACTATGGCAAACAAGTCTGAAAGTAAAAGGACATCTACCTATTTATATATCTATATCTCTTGACACCCATTCCCTCCAGGAACTCCTATGAAGCAGGTAGCCACAGCAAAGTAATCTCCACTTACCCCTGACCTAACTTGCCTCTCTCGCATACATCATTCCACACATTCTTCCATTCTGTATCCCCATGTCACAAGTGGATATCCTCTTTCACCAACCCCTTTAGTCATAGTATCATGCACTTTCCTTATAAACTCCGTCTTGCATTCTTTCCACGTGCCTAAACCCCCTCAAAGTATGTATTACATTTTACCCATTCTACCACTCAACAATGCATTTCCATTGCATTCCCTGTCATACCGAATATAGTAGTTTAAACATTCCCTCATTTCTTTTTCGTTTTTTGCATCATCTAGTCATACCATATGCTCCTCTCAATAGCTCTCTCTCATAGCCTGGATTCATGACCTCTGTGATTCATTCCATGTTCATGCTTTGGCTACATAGGTCAGGTTTGGGAGGACTATGTCGTCCCTAAATCCGCTTTTCACTTC
>JAUTXX010516467.1:0-11653 GCA_032273605.1 Panulirus laevicauda | reverse complement strand
AGAATAAGAGAGAGTACAGAGGCAAGCTGCTATCAAGATGAATCCCAGCCTGATGGAACAAATCCTGCGAGATCCCTCTGGACGACCTTCACTTATCGAGCTCTAGAAGACGGACGCGACTCAGCGGAAGATTCAACACAGCTCCTCAGACTCGACCGAGGGCTGCGACGTGCTTGATCGATGTGTGGAACTTCCAAGACTACATCAGCGTGGCGTCGCCTGAACTACTGGAAACAACCTGGATGGCAAGCATTTTGACTCTCGACTGCAGCAGAGGATTTCTTCTTCAATACAATGGTTGAATATATGAAGTGATTAATGAACGAGTGGAAAGCTGCACCAGGAATAATGTTTAGACTGGCCGAGGGAATTTCAATCTTTTCTTAGTCGAAGAAGAAACCTGTAATCAACATGTAATATTTACTGATATGTCTCATGTTTTTCGTCTCGACTTAAATTTCTACTTCTCGGCTTAAATTTCTACTTCTCGACTTGAATTTCTAAGATTAATCCGTTCCGTCAGCTTAGCACAATTTTTAGAAAACACGGCCGACCGTTTTCTTCGTTCGAACTTGAAAGGTCATGAAAACGAACTTCTGTACATTTCTCCTCATTCAGTAAAATGTTCAGCTTAGAAATATTAGGATAATTTACAATGTATAATAATTTTCCGGGACTACCTCTGAAAGTTGTTACACTGTGGAGTACAGCTTCGTGGAGAGCCTTCTCTCTCTCTGGTGTAGCCCACCTTACTCTGCTTCCGAATGGAGCGCTCCTCATAGCTGGTGGAACCCCTTTCAAAGGGAACTAGGGCTGTTTACTCATACCTAGTTACCCCTTTCAAAAACCCATGACTGGCGATCATCGATCGATAAGGTCTCACGTGTTCTGTGAGAATGGTATGTATTCCTACTTGTATGTATGACATGTGACACGGATTCTGGCTTAGTGGCCTCCAGCTGATGAAAATCCATTAAACCCAGCGACTTACATACGTGCTGTGTGAAGCATTAAACCCAGCGACTTACATACGTGCTGTGTGAAGCATTAAACCCAGCAACATTCATACGTGCTGTATGAAGCATTAAACCCAGCAACTTACATACGTGCTGTATGAAGCATTAAACCCAGCGACTTACATACGTGCTGTATGAAGCATTAAACCCAGCGACTTACATACGTGCTGTGTGAAGCATTAAACCCAGCGATTTCTATACGTGCTGTATGAAGCATCAAACCCAGAGACTTACATGCGTGTTGTGTGAGGCGAGTTTTTTTCTTTAAACTTTAACAAAAGTGACGAGTGATGGACAACTGGTAATATACTACGACAGGTTTATTAACACTGACAGAAAGGTTGTGTTGTTAACATTAACCCCCGTCTGAATCATACACGAGGATGAAGGCCAAAGGTTATTCAAGGAGCAACTTAAACTACATGCCAGCATACTGCACTTCAGCATACTGTATGCCAGCATACCGCATGACAGTATACTGCCTGTCAGCATACTGCACGCTAACATAATTGGAGGCGTCTGTTGTGCGCCCATGAATACATGGGAAAGGTGGTGTGTATAAAGGAGTGACATAGGTTAACAGGGTGGGTGAGGAGAGGGATTGGCTTAGTAAGGCCAGGACTTACGAGACACAACTAGTGAAGAAGGAGCGGGACACTAACATAAACTACAATACATCAACTTAATGTGACGACTTCATGTTATCCTGAAAGGGTAACATGGATTCAATAGTTACGTTCTTAGTTATCCTTAAGAAAATAAAAATCCTCTCTCATCTGCAGTAACTACACTGATTTTGTCTGTAGGGGTCTGTAATTTGGCTCTAGAGATGGGGTCGTGTGTAGGGTTTGTGTACTAAGTGATGGGGTCGTGTGTAGGGTTTGTGTGCTAGAGATGGAGTCGTGTGTAGGGTTTATGTGCTAGAGATGGGGTCGTGTGTAGGGTTTGTGTGCTAGTGATGGGGTAGGCTGTAGGTTTTGTGTGTTAGAGATGGGGTCGTGTGTAGGGTTTGTGTGCTAGTGACGGGGTCGTGTGTCGGGGGTAGTATGGACGAGACTCACCCGGGGGCAGGGCGATACCGTAGCTCTTGGAGTCGAGGAGGCCACCAATCTGGGTCAGGTCACAGTTCCGCTCGACCACGTACTCAATCGACGTCGACTCCATCAGGTAGGCATACAGGCCGTTCTCACTCTGTTCAATATTGACATCATCGGTAGAAAGTTCGATCGATCCCAACAAGAATGAAGTTTTATGCATAGTAATAAAAGAAAAATTAATTATAGGAATTATCACACAGACGTTCATACTTCTTACTACAACCATGTTTTGCATCACAAGAGAAGCAGCAACGTCTGAGGTGAATGACTGTCCCTGAAGATAAATATCCTAGAGACGAAAACTGTCTTCATGTTTGCAAGTGAATCCAGGCTACCTTACCGCTTACAGTACCACAGGGAGCCTTGGAGGGAGTCCTCACGAGTGTGGAGGTGAGTGGATGGGGTCAGTCACCTCAATGTTATATAATATACAGCTGAGGGATGACGACGACGTGAGGTGATGATAATAGTACCAAAAGATGACAAGGAAGAAGATTCTGATGACGATATAGGCTGGTGTGGATGATACTAAAAGTGATGATGATACTGGTGACACTGATGATATTGGCATTAAAGATAATGATGACTGTCAAGACGAGGACGACACGAGATGACACGAGAGAGAGAGAGAGAGAGAGAGAGAGAGAGAGAGAGAGAGAGAGAGAGAGAGAGAGAGAGGATGGTAGAGGCATAGGGTCAGTGACCAGAGTCCTTACCTGGACTCTCTTGACACCGTCAGCGTTGGACTCGACGAAGACAGAGGGGCTGGTGGACTGCATGAAGCTCCACATTCGCTTGTAGGTTGGCAGGCTGGAGTCTCTTGAAGGAAAAGATGTACAGCTTGGAATTATCATTATATTTACTCCAGATCATTGTTGTATGCATTTAGTAGGGTCGTGCATTCACGTGTATTTAATGTATAAGAGTATATCAAGAAACAGACTTAGAAGTGTATATCTAGGCAAGGCAAATTTGTTGACATTTCGGCAGACTTGGTTGCGATCCTTCTCCATGTCTTGGTCAAAATCCCACCAGTTGGGGGTCTACTTCAAGACACCTTAATACGAACATCTTCCTGAAGGTGGCTTGCCTGAAGATCTATCTAAGGAGGACCTACGTATGTCACGAAGATTTACTTAATGTTCTTCCTCACATTTCCTACTCTGAGGTGGTCATGCCATGAGAATGCTTACCTGACGAAGGCTGATCCAGAATAATTCTACTGGGAAAGCTTTTACCCTCAGAATGTTTACCTAAGGTCATGATCTGAAGCTCGTTCCTCAGAATACTGATCTAAAGATGTCTTTCCTTTACACATTTACCTGAAGACCAGTTTGAAGAAGAGACGTGAAGGAACCCCATCCCGCAGACGACTTATTCGAAGACCTACCTGAAGAAGGAGGTGGTGGTGCCGGAGGACAGGGAGCCATACTTGATCTTAGTCTGCTTCGCAAGGTCCTCAGCCGACTCGATGGGCGATTCCATACGCTCAACGGTAAGGAAAGCAGCCAGGTTGGCGGTGTAGGAGGAGATCATGATGAGAGTGAAGAACCACCACATCCCAGCGACCATACGTGTCGATACCGCCCTGTTGGGGCAGGCAGGAGAACGTGAGTGACGGTGTGTGTGTGTGTGTGTGCTGTATGTGGTGCGAGTGTGTGTGTGTGATTACCTATTTGTACTGAACTGGAGTGAGTTCTGCACTCATGGGGCACCATCTCTTAAACTTTTTCTATCGCCATACATTTCTTTAAACTTCTGTATGATGCCACATTTACAATTTCATCATTGATATAATATCATCCACCTTTTCTTATACTAGAAAAGTATTTATGCATATCTTTTCCAACAAGTTCTATCTTTGCTCCTTTAGAAGGAACTGTTCACCGCTGATTTCACCAAAATGGTATGAAAACTTAAAGGGGTCCAGATACAGACAAGCCATCAAGGCTTCTCTTTTGTCTAAATCAGAGCTCACTCTCTCGTATAAATAGAACGGGGTTTGTTTACGTATGACCTCTTTTCTATGGAGTCATATTGTCCCTCTGACTTAGATAGTTTCATATCTGCTAAAGGACATCCATTTGCTTTCTGATTACCTCTTCAAGCATCATACAGACCACACTTGTCTGGAAAACCGATTTGTAGTTCAGCGCCACCTCCCTGTCGCCTTCATCTTAGACCGGAATGGCGTTTGCTCCCTCCATACTGTAAACTTTTCCAACAACAGCTTGAAAAACATTTCACTTAATTTGTCAAGTATAGCTGGACAATCCTCAGCACATAGCGAGATTCTTTTTTTTTTTTTTTAGCCATGAACCTCATATGGTTCAAGATCCTTTAGTTCTCTGTACATGTCTTTTGTAGATATTCGAATGCTTTCCAATACTTCATCCCTATTCAGTCCCACTGGTGATGGGGCTTTATAGTCAGTTCTCTACTAGTGAATACTTTTCAACTTCGACGTTCAGTTACTCGCATGTTTTTACGTCATCCTCTACAATCCTCTGATTTCCTCTTGCCTTATTATTAACTGCTCTGAAAATTTACTCCTGACGAATTTATGGAAAAGTTTTGAATCATCTCTCAACTTGTCCAAAACATTCTTTTTAAATTTTTTTTATTAACTCCTTTTCTTATCAACCTGTCTGAAGTGTCGCCAACAACTTCGCCATAGAACATTGCAACATTCCTTCACTTTTTGACATCTACTGTTGAACCACTCATCTCTATCTCTAAACATTTCTTCTGCATTTGAGGCTAAAGGCACACACATGTTGCAACTTCATTATAAATTTCACAGAAGCTTCAGCCACAGTGCATTGGCTGCTAAACTCCGTTTCCCGTTGATATGTTCTGTGTAGTTTCCACGTTTATATCTCCTGTTTGAGACGGTGTATCATCTCTGTTAGTTTGACATCCAGTTTACCACATAATCAACTGTTCTAGTCAGTACATTGTAGTCTGACATTTCCATCACATCATACCCACCTCAATGCGGCACTACCAGAGATGTTCTCTTCTCCTGCCTCACTTGGAGTCTCCCATTTTCTTTTTCATCTTCCTGTATTGTCTGCTTTTCTCCTCTTCCCTCGGTATATCACGTTTGATGTATACCTCATTGTTTGTTATCCTGCCTAAGTACCCCCTGTTATATCCTCTGGTTACTCTATTCCTCTATCTCTCGAAGAACTGGTTACCGTCCGTCATCGACATGGTTTAGAAATTTAGATGTGATCAGGGCACCCCTTACTCTTCTCTCTTCCATGGAGTACAAACTCAAAGGCTTTAGCCTTTATCTGTAACTTAGCTCTCTTAATTCTGGTAACATCTTTGCTGCCCTCCTCTGGACCTTCTCTGTTGGCTTTTTGTGTTTCTTTAGGTGCGGTGACAAAAGCTGAGAATCCTAATTCTACCTAATTTAGGATAAGGACTACTTGGTAAACATTTCAATCATATACTTGAAAGCTATTCTGATATCAGCCAGAAAGACAGTCTGTCTTCTTTACTATTCGTCTAATGTGGGACTCTGGTGACATATTAGGGATGACGTAGACTCCCAATTCCCTCTCATATGCAGGATCCTGAAGCTCATTTCCGGCGAGACAATACTCATACTGAGGCTTTCTTTCACTTTTGTCTCATTCTCATTACCTCACATTTGCTCGGGTTGAATTTCATCACAATGTATCAGATCAACTTTGGTGTCTGTTTAGATTCGCTTGTAAGTTAACGTGATCCTCGTGTTTCACTTCCCTCATGACCATCTGCAAACATACTCAGGTAGGATTCCTTATCTTCAGGCATTTACATAGATCAAGAAAAGCAATGGACCCTGCGGGACTCCGCAGGTCACTTCGACCCAGTTCGAGTGGGCTGGTTTAACTTGCGTCGTCTGTTTCCGTCCACTGAGATAATCTTATGTCCAACGTCTGAGTTTCCCCTGTCGCACGGTGTCAAATGCTTGCTGGCACTCCACATACAAACAACCCGCCCAATCTTTCCCTTGTGTGTGTGTGTGTACTGTTTGTCATTACTATTTGTCTGTTACGGGAAGAGTTTTGCACTCGTGTTGCTCCGTCTCTTAACCTTGTATTAATGAACCTTTTTACTCCTACGTACGTATGCAACACAAACATTCCGCCTAAACTAGGTGCTCATATATCGACCTGCCTGTTGGGGAGGATGAACACCTGGGTTGAGTGTAAGCCGACTGTCACGGCCAGGGTTCGAACCCAAGTGGGTCTGACCTCGGGCTGACCCGTGGACTCATACCACAGAGTCCCGTCAGCTGATTATTGTTTGTGTTACGGGGAGAGAGTTATACACTCGTGTTGCCCCGTCTCTTAACCTTGTATAGTATATGTATCAGGTCTTCACTCCTATATGTGGAGATACACACATACGCCCGAGCTTAAGCCACGTACTCATCTATCAACTTGCCCCGAGGTGTGTGTGTGTGTGTGTGTGTGTGTGTGTGTTTTAATAACAAAGCTACAATGGAACACATTTTCCAGTCAATATGAAAAAGAAATTGGATAAACGTACACACCACACAGCTATACGTACTGAGGCAGAAAGTCGCATCCTTGCTGCATGAGAGAACCGATGGCGAACCAGAGGCAGTTGAGTATAGTAAACTGGTTCTCCAGGGTGTCTGGGTCCGGGTCACACGGGTGTGGGTTCTGCCATTCGTACGGCGTGAACCTGGGGGCGAAGAGAGAGTGAGAGAGTCCAGTATGAACGTGGTGGTAATGGTGGTGGTGGGTTGGAGACGGATGAGGTTGGTGGTGTTGGAGAGGAGGATATCTCCCTGGTGTGGGGTGAACCTCGGAGGAGGTTAGAGTCTTGCGTGAGGCCAGGGATGGAGAGGGGTCAGGAGTTGGGTGGGGAAGGGTGTTTCTCTGACTTCTCACTCAAGGAGTAAGCCTGAGAGAGGCTGGGGGTCCTGGTGAAGCGAGGAGAGAGAAGCAGACACTGTGCGAAGGTGTGAGGTCTGCCTCCCCTGGTACGGCACAAGGCGTTGAAGCTACGCACAGTATGAGCTCTGGTTACGCTTAATATTAAGGAGGTGGGACAGAGGCGGAGGAGGAGAAGGAGGTTACGGAGCGTGAGAAAGGCATGGGATTGTTGGGGAGGTGTGAGGAAGATGGGAAGAGTTGGGGCGTGGTAGGGAAGTGATGAAGTGTGAGGAAACTGGGAAGAGGGCTAGGAGTGTGGAAGAAGATGTGAAGAGAAGTTGTGGCAGACATGAAAAAAAATAGATGTATAGGAAGAGGGAAATTTTAAGTGATGGTTGGAAATGGAAGGAAAGGTTGCGTATAAAGGATGGAGGGAAAGGAATGCAAAATATGAACGTAAAGAAATAAAAGGAAGGTGTGAAATATAAAGTTAGGGAAGACAGTGAGTCTGAAGTTGTTGAATAGCGTCATAATCGTTGTACATTTAACAAAAATAAACCCCAGTATTCATGAATCTTGTACAGCTATATGAACTATACCAACAGATCATAGTGTGGAATCTGTATTGAATAAGAATAGTTAAGTCGAGGAGTGAAGTAAAATTACACGTAGGACTTGAGTTTATAATGATGAATCAACAGATGAATGAACTCAACCCAGAGTGTCTTGGGGATAACGAAGTACTGGCTAATGATGAATAGACAGACTAACAAACAGACGGACAAATAGATAAAAGAAGTGTAAACAGTAATCAACGGACGCTGAAGTTCTTACCAACAAGAGCTGCGTCTGGCAAGTGTCCAACCTGACGGAGGTCACACTTGATGCAGCTGTCAGCTGATATAGGACCCCAAGTGGCAGAGGCGTCATCTACCAGATAGTATATCTGTTGGCAAATTCACCTGACGGAGGACCAACTTGACACACGCCCTTCCTGACGAGGGATTCAATACCGATGGAAAACTCACCCGATGGAGGAGGACCCACGTCACGGGAGATTCATCTGCTGGCGTAGGTACTTAAATTGAAGATCAGCGTCACAAAAGTCCTCCTTTGGGAGAGGATTTAAGTAACGGAGATCACATCTGACCAAATGACCCAGCTGCCGGAAGACCAACCATCTTCGAGGGAGGAGGGGTTTACTCGTCTTGCAAACGCATATCAGTGTGGAAGAAAAGACTCACCTCGCCAGGATGTACATGAGCATGGAGACACCGACGTAAGCGGTGATCATGTACATCCAGACCTCGAGCGAGAGCGGGGAGAGGAAGGAGAAGAGGGAGGGGGCCATCTTCTGCGGCTTCTTGTACAGGATGGAGATGCCCATGTTCATGAAGGGCATCGTGAAGTCGACGGCCTGTTCTCGCTCGAAGTTGATGGTCAGGTCGGTGATGGCCATCTCAGCACGCTGCTCGCACGAAGACAGTGATTAAGATTCATTCCATAAATTGTATTAGATGACAAGCACATTCAACGTCTGAAGAACAGTTAGGACCAGAAGTGAGGCCCAGATTAAACTACTTCCAGCTTTTGTTCAGTATCAAAAGTACAAATCAACATAATTCTTATTCATCTTAGTAGTCGTTTCCTTGTGACAGAATCAGTCAATATCCTATACTTAATATCGAACTACCTTCAAGGTATGTTGCGACCTATGGACATTTGTTGTGGCTTAATGATCATCTATGCAGGCTACGGCCATCGCACTGAGCAACATGGATGTGAGGTGTCTCATACAGTCCTCCGTGCAACACAGTCGTATCACACTGTATGTCCTCCCATCCAGGAAAAACACATGCTCCAGTACCTTATCCTCGAAAAGTCTCTTCTGTCATTTTCTGCATTCACTCACTCATCCACTCTTGTAATCATTCTCTTATCGTATATTTTTGATGCACATCTTAACCACTTGAACATCCCATCTTTATCTATCAACCTCTTCCTTTCAAATATGCGCTTTTAAGGTCCCTATCCCTCATATTACCTATTGAACTCGACCTCCGCTCTTCGGAAAATCTATTTCAAGCATCCGCACTTTGCCAGCCAGCCATCCTACAGTTAAAGACCCATTGAACATTATGATACATCGTGTGGGCTGCTTTACTGTTACTAATCACTGCCACTCTAGGTATATTATCCTCCAACCATTCTCTTATCTTCCGGCAACACACACACACTTTCAAAATTCTCTTATCATAGGCTTCACTCCACCGCCCTTGAATAAAAGGTGTAAAGCTTCTCTCAGTAGGTGTTCGCACAAGTTCTCTGACAGGACAATGCTCGCTAAAGCGTATATGGTGATATTACCAGCCAGATTCTGTATCCCTGTTAACAATTCATTGTCTGTTCATCGAGTTACATTACACAGTGCGACTCCCTCTCACCTCGATAACAGGAACTTCATTTGTCTCTCGTTTTATTGTCACTTCTTCCATAATCCCATTTATTTCTTCACTTTTGGAAAACCTCTACTAACTGTGCCGTTATTGCTACATCGGAATGAGAACATCAGTTGTCATGTAAAAAGCAGTTAGTAAGGCTATGGGAACGACAAGCTGCGACAATCCTATCATTCCCTCACCCCTGTATCTCCTCTACCTACTGTTCGGTTACTGCTGCGTCAGTGGAAAAAAAGAAAAAGTTTCCTTCACTGCTGTAAGTGTGCCTGACACTCTTTAAACATTCTGCCATACTATCACAATCCTTCTTTAAATGCACAATTTTTACACACCTTTTTGTTGTTGTTATCTACGTCTTTCCATAGATTTTCCTATCATCATCTACAGGTGTACTAGTAGTGCTTTCTCTGTTATTCTTTGGCCAAGGTTCAAATGCGAGACAAAAGATTCAGGACCAGTCTTCTAGCCAGTAGTTACGGGCTTCATGAATATTTGGGAATACACCATAAACCCTACATACAGATATACGTTTTGGAAAATGCATTCTCATGAGCTAATGTATGAGCCAAAAAATCTGACGATCATGGTTAGATGCTGGCCTATTCTTGCTGTAGGACCTTTCATCACCACATTACCTGTCTCGAGAGCTCTTATGAAACCATTTGTCCCTTCAGCCAGGTGTGATGACACACCAATCCACTCCCATTTCATCTCCGTCGTACCTTAGTCTTCCAGCATTCATCATGTTATCACTTTACCTACCAGTCTCATTATACCACTTCGTCCCTAGCCCCACTATCATCTCACACGTGCCACCAAGAGTGCTCCTGTAGTCTCTTCTTCATGACAAATAACAACCTCATTTGTTTATTACATCCACTCTTGCAACACCCTCGAACCAGTGTACCCACCCATCAACATCATCATCTCATATAAAGTCTGTGCCTCCCTAAGCACGCCACACCGGATTCGTCATGCCACTTACGAACTCCAGAACCTCTCTCATCACACATCCCAACCAGCTCTATCATGTCGCCTGTGAACTCCAGTAATTCCCTCATCATACCACACTTCTCCACCAGCTCCATCATGCCACCTACTCGATCCAGCAGTTCTCTGATCATGCCGTTCCACTCGCCGGTCTCCTTGACCCTGGCGCCGTAAGCGTTGCCAGGGACGGGCACCAGCGTGTAGTTGAACTTGAGGATTTTGGAGATCTCGTTCAGGAGGTCGATGCAGAAGCCCTCATAGCGGTCGTTGCCCGTCAGCTGCTCAGAGCTCTCCTTCCGCATGATGTACGGGTCGTTCTAGGGAAAGGAGAGAGAGGGGGATCCATGAGAGTCATTCTCAGGGAAGGAGTGGAGTAGTGAGAGTCATTTTATAGGGAAAGGAGCAGGGGAGTGGTGATGCAGTCGTTTTACAGGGGAAGGGGAAAAGAGTTATGAGCATCAATGGGTGTCATTCTGGTGCCAGGAGGAGGGAACAATGAGTCATTCTGGTGTCATGAAGGAACAATGAGGGTCATTCGGGTGTCATGAAGGAACAATGAGGGTCATTCTGGTGTCATGAAGGAACAATGAGGGTCATTCTGGTGTCGTAAGGAAAAGGAACAATTGGGGTTATTCTGACTGGAAAAACGAGCAACTGTTGATAACAGTGATCATTGCTCTGGTGCAGGAAACGGTGTTATCCTTGAGAGGAAGGAAGATGAATGGTGAGGGTAATCATGAAGGCACGAAGGAGGAAGGAAGAGGCTCACTGTCGGAGGGAGTAGTAAAGCTCCTTTTAGAAGAGAGTGGTCACTGTCACTGGAGTGGGGAGTTGGCTTAACATATCCTTCGTATCACTAATCGCTGTTCAATTGACTTTTCCTTTTTTCCGGCTCAACTTACCAAAAACCATCCGGATGCTGCGGCTGTAGATTTTCAAAAGAGAAGGTCGGTTGTTACGCTGAGACCACTTAAGTGGAGGATGTGAGAGATTGTGCGAGTGAAAGTTGGCGAGACGCCGCTCAAGTAAAGGAAGCGAGTGATCAGCTTCAACTGAAGGGGACGAGAGACCGCTCAAGTTAAGGAAGCGAGTGATCGTTCTGGTGGAGGAGGCGAGAGAGAGAGAGAGAGAGAGAGAGAGAGAGAGAGAGAGAGAGAGAGAGAGAGAGAGAGAGAGAGAGCGGGGGGGGG
>JAUTXX010516445.1:329-11655 GCA_032273605.1 Panulirus laevicauda | reverse complement strand
TTCTTTTTTATCATACATATTCATTCGCCAGAGTGTTATCTGCCTGCTTGAGTTTACACAGCAAATAAAATCACTTTTGGCAAGGGGGTATCATCAACAGCGTTTAAACTGAGTAGTTTCATTAAAGAACTTCTTGCTTCAAGGAGTCCGTTCTATCCCTCATACTCAGTGGAGTGCAACACTGGGCTGCAGTAGCCCTTGGAAAAGGTCCTTGGATAAAACTACTTCACTTTCAGAAAGTAGTCCTGAGGTAAATATTTAAGTATATTTGCAGCTGTGAAATAGGAACACAGCTAAGTTACATGTAATGCTTGAGACTAGTAGTTTTTATGGTAAAGACCTCTGACAGAAAAAGGAACTTACCCAATGACAACAATGAGGAAATCGAGTGTGTTCCACACACTCCGTATGTATGCTCCCGGATGGAGGACGAACCCGTAAGCTATAATTTTCATAAAGCACTCGAGAGTGAAGATCACCATGAAGATGATTTCGATTTGTTCCTGTATGGAAAAATATTCATATAAATAGAAATCAAGCAAATCTGCCACAGTAAAAATGCACACAGGCGTCACTTAAAAAAGTATGGATTAAATTCTATGGTAATCCAGAGAGTTTATGTATCAACGGGCAAAGTTAATCAGCTCAGCAGTCAATCATACACGTTGCCCAGTATGTCCTATGATCTTATCTCAATTTTCTATGTATACAATTATGTATGTTTGTCATTACACCACACTTCTACAATGTTTTGCCTTTAAATATATGGAGACAATGTACCTATATGCAAAGAAAATGAAATCAGTTTAAGTACTAAATAGTGAAGAAATATCAAAGCTACTTAGTAACATTCTTCATTCTTGAAAAACGTCAAATGCTGAAGTAAATAACGATACTGTTTAATAAGCCCACAGTCATCACCTCCTCTTCCCAATGTACCCATCTTATTCCTGCCTTCAGAATAAAACAAGAATAGCACCACAGAATATAAAATTGCTGGTATCAAGCAAAGCGTGTCTTAACCATTTGTATGTTACAGGGAAAGCTTTACAATCATGTTGCTCCATCTCTTTCCCCATAACACACAAATAGCTGTCAAATACCTTGCCTAAAACACACCAAATTGGAGGTGGAAGGATTGAATGAAAAAGATTTTGAGCAAATGGGGCCTGAACATCCAGGAGGGTGAAAGGCATGCAAGGAATAGAGTTGGAATGATGTCGTATACTTGGGGTTGATGTGCTGTCAATGGACTGAGCTAGGGCATGTGAAGTGTCTGGGTAAACCATGGAAAGGTCTGTGGGGCCTGGATGTGGATAGGGATTTGAGGTTTTGGTGCATTACACATGGCATCTAGAGACAGAGTGTGAACAAATGTGGCCTTTTTTGTCTTTTCCTGGCACTACCCTGCTGAAGGGGGTATGCAATCTCCTGTGTGGTGGGATAGTGACAGGAATGGATGAAGGCAAGCAAGTATGAATATGTACATGTGTACATATGTATATGTCTGTGCATGTATATGAATGTATATGTTGATATGTATATGTGCATGTATGGGCGTTTATGTATATATACAAGCGAATATGAGTGGATGGGCCATTCTTCGTCTGTTTCCTGGTGCCACCTCGCTGATACAGGAAACAGCAATTAAGTACAATGAATATATTTGTGCATGCATTATATGTCATTGTTTGCAATTACCTATTTGTTATGAGCTGGGATAGAGTTCTGCAATCATGTAGCCCCATCTCCTGGGCTTCTTATACCATCCAGTAGCCTTTTTAACCTTTGTAAATTTCCAGCATTCACAGCCTCATTTGTTAGCTTATTCCACCCATCCACTATCCTAAAACTAAACCATTATGCCTGAAAATCCTTTGTAACTAGTTTTTACCCAGCAATGCTATGACACCTAGTTACTCTGGAAAGGAAATAGAGTGAAAGTATATTAAACTCAGTTATAAATATATGGGGAGAAAGACTAGAAGATATGAGAGAATTTAAATATATTGGAGCTATCTTTGGCAAGTTTGGTGATGTGGAATGAGATAAGGGATGGAAGAGTAATTGAGTCCCTTAACAGAATAATGCAGGGTAAAGGTTTAAGTATGGAAGTAAGGAAAGGAATAAGGGACAGCATCGTCCTGCTGATCCAAATCATGCAAATGAAACATAAACATGGAATCAGTCAAAGAAGCCAAGAATCCAGACAGTAGAAATGAATTATCCGAGAGAAGCATGTGGTACAACTAGATGTAATGAAAAAGGAATGAGTGAGAGATTTGGTATGGCAAGGAATGCAAAAGCAGTGAATTCTGGAGTGATAGAGTGGGTGAAATGTAATACTCTGAGGTGATATGGGCAATGTGGAAAGAATGCAAAACAGGGAGAGTATATGATAGTACAATTAAAGGAGTCAATGTGAAAGAAAGACTGCCTATGACATGGGGATACATTGTGGAAGAAAACTGGAGGGAGGAAAAAGGTGGAAAAATATGTGGAATGGTGTATGTGAGGGATGCAGATGATAAGTGGAGACTCTTTTGCTGTGACCATCCCCTCGATGGCAGTTCATGAAGGGAATGGGCATCGGAGACATATATAGAGAGATGGGTAGTTACTCTGGTGCTGCATCTCTTGAAGAACTGATCTTCCAGCTCATTTAGAAACTTGAAGGTTGCTATCAGGTCTCCCATCTCTCACCTATACAGTGGAATGCTTTGTAGCAGTCAGCCTCTCAATGTAGCTCAGTTCTCTTAATTAAGATACTATCTCCATTGCTATTCTCTGTGCAGTCTCAATCAAATCTTTGTGCTCCTTTAGTGACTAGGAATGCAAGGCTTAATCTAGTTCTGGTCAGATGTATGTACTAGGTAATCTTACAAACATGACCTTATCTATGTGAATGCAATTTCTATGTTTGCCTTTACACAGTTTCTCTCTCAAAGTTCTCTAATGTGTAGCTCTGGTGATAAACTAAGCACAATGTCAATCCCTAGATCTCTTTCACGAGCAGATTCCTGTAGTTTATTTCCTGTTAGGTAATAGTCACACAGAGGTCTTCTTTCACCCTGTCCTGACATGATCACCTTACACTTACTAGGAATGAATCGCATCATCCATTTATATAATCAATTTTGGAGTTTGTTCAGGTAACCCTATAGACTGCCCCAATCATCATCATTCTTTTTTCTCTCAAGACTTTAGAGCCACCTGCAAACATGTTTGGAAACCATTCTAGTCCACCAGGAAAGTTACATAAATTAATAGCAGTAAGCCAAAGACCAATCCCTGCAGTACTCCACTGATAAAATTAGCCCACTTCATGGATTCACCATGCACCTCTAACCTGGGTTCTTTGCTCCCTTGCACTAAGGTAGTCCTCTGTCCCATAAAAGAGTCTACCCTTGTTCCAGCCTGTAGATCTAGCTTTTTTATAAACTCTGATGAGGAACAGTCACAGACTTTCCTGTAGTCCAAGAACACAAAGTCTACCCATCCCATTCTTTGATCTATGATGGAGCTCACCCTCTCAAAAAAGTCTAAAAGACGGGGTTACACAGAATTTGGTGCCTGAGATATTAGGCCTTTGTTTAGGTAAATTTTGGTTGCTGTTTCTAAATATGCCATCAGTTTTTCTCTATCAGCTCTGGTTATTGAGATATGATATGCACAAAACCGATCATCACAAGGATTGACGACTACAAATCAAGCCTTTTTTAAAAAAAAAAAAGGCTTTATACAAGTAGAATTTGTTTATGATTAAATTACATCCACAGAATCAGATAATGGTGAAACAAGCATAGAAAGTTATGGATCACTGATACAATGTTCATTTACTCAGACATCTCACGAAAGTGGCGCTTCAAAGATTTCTTGCAGAGCTGCCTCATGACAATCATGTTGAATGGTCCAGCAGTTATCCACCATCATATGGGTATCCCAGTGTACCCAGTATCTTTCTTCCATGGTTCTTAAATCTTGGTAAAATCATTCACCCTGTTCCTCACTTAGGTCACCAAGGTTGTCTGGGAAATGATTCAAGTGGCTGCAAAGTTAATGCACTTTGAAGCTCATTTTACATCCAAGTTGACAGAAAGAAGAGAGCATGTCCTCCACTAGTTCAGAGTAGTTATCTGCTTTATGGTTTCCACAAAAATTCTTTACAACCAGAGTGAATGAAGACCATGCATCTGCCTCAGCTTTGTTTTCTCTCAGAGGCCACTTGTTTTCTCACCTAGCGCTCATCCTTAGCTCTACTTCATCAGATTCATGGTCCTTATATTTGTCAAACTGTTTTAAGAGCCTGATTATATCATTTCCGATGATTTTTATTCATTCCAAGACTTCATCCCCCACACACCTTGGTAGTGCTAGTGCATTATTGTCCTTCACAGGGAAAACACTTTTGAACGTATCAGTTAACTCCTCATATATTTTCTCATCCTCAAGAGTTTATCCATCCAACCTCCCTCAGCCTAATTAGCTGCTCTTTCATCAAGAGCCTGTTTGTGATGAATTTACATAGAAGTTTTGAATTATCTTTTGATTTTCCACAAAGTTTCTTAAAAATCTTTCAGCTCCCTCTTTACTTTACAGTACTCATTCCTTGCTCTCATGTGTCCTTCATATACCGGCTGGCTGCGGTGTCTTTTATATCTCCTCTGTAGTGCATCTCTGCACTCAAAGAGGTGTGTAGACAGTGAGGACAAACGGGGCCCAAAACCTCCAGTGTTGATAAATGATAATGTTCCCCTTGATCTGACCCCAGACCCCTCACCTGGAAGGACAGCAAAAGTAGGAGATGGAAATGCCAGGTGAGCTGGAGAGGAGACAGGAGTATTGGGGAAGAACAGGTGGGAGATGAAACTGTCAGATGAGGGAAGTGAAGGGGATAGGACAGGAGGAGGTAGGAGGAGAGGAGTAAATGAAATAAGAGAAGAGGCAAGAGAAAGGAGGGAGGAAGGACAAGAGGGAAAAAAATTGGTTCTGAACTCAAGCTGTGATTCAGTGAACCTTATCAATAGTAGTTCTACAGTCAGTAGGTAACTTTATAAACATCTACAGTCACAAAGTAACTGTCATGAAATAACTGTACAAACACCCACAGTTCACCCTAAAGTTCCATACATTAATAATCTTAATAAAAAATAATTTCATTCCACAGGATGATATCCAAACTATCTTAAAAACTGACTTAATTCCTACTTCAGCACATGTTCCCTTTTAATCACAAAAAAGAGAGATATTATTGTAAAAAAGAGAACCTTAGTGGTCCTGGTGTTGAAGAGCTGTCATGCTATAGCCTAGAATCCCTCCTTCCCCCAACATGTGGCATAAATTCTAAAAGAATGATATGGTTATTATTTGCTTCCCTAGAAAAAAAAATAATCATTTTCAACAAACATACACAAGGAAATTCAAATGCCGAGAGACAATAAAAAATCTGCGAGGGCAGAATGAACGACAAGGATCATACTTACTAATTGTGCATTTGTGGCGTTGGAGTCTGAATTTGGGTAGGGGGTGTAGACAGCCAGGGCCACACAGTTGGCAAAGATAGTGAAGAGGATGAACCATTCGAACGGTCTGGGTAACATCTGGTTAAGGGAAATGTAACAAACACGAAGAGACACCTTCACATTTACAAAAATAACAAATTGACAATGTTACATTCATTAAAAATAAAATGTTCAAATATATCAATTTAGATAAAAGAAGAATATATTGGCTTACACCTTTTTGTTTGATTTACTCTTTAATCTAACACTTGCTCCCTCTATAGATCTCATGTTTACTTTGTATGCATTCATAATAAATATTTCTCCACAACAGCTAAACAATCATTTCTACTTCATTCAAAATCAGGTAGGGTGGATTGGTGGGATATATGCCCCTGATGTACACCCCAAGGCCAGAGGTGTCATCCTCCCTTACATAACTTGATGGCCTAACTAGGACTAAGGCCACTTGGACACATATCATACAAGACAGTTCAAACTAAATGCTGTGTGAATAGGAGTCAGTCATGGCAAGGGGACCTAACTGGATCTTGACCCTTCTCAGGGAACAAATCCAGTTCCTTCCACTAGCAAAGAATGTCCCACTAACTCTCACCTGCTCTTAAAATACAAAGCACTAGTGTTTGGGTAGCATGGGACTCCAAGATCCCAATCACTGAAGTTAAAAAGAATATAAAATGTCACAATATGGATATCTCTTACTAGGAACAATAAGAAAAACATGATTAAGTTCCAAGCATGTCCTTTAATATTACAAAACTTAAGCTATGTCGTGAGTTTTCCATATATTTGATATGGAGTTTAAACATTGTTATGAAGATATCCTTAACCGCTTGAGAACAGTGGTACAACTTTTGGGCATGGCTGTCTGACCTTAGGCTTCACCCTTAATGGTTAGGTCAAAGGCCAAGCCATCATACCTACAGATCCATCACTCTCAAGGATCATATTTATGTGCACATGGCTCGTACAAACAAGCTTAAAGATCATACCCTTATGCTCAAGGATCATCCCACCATGTTTAAGGACTGAACCCAGATGCTCAAGAAAGGTGCCACCTTACTTAAGGATCATATACTTGTGCTCAAGGATCTGAATGCAATGTATAAGGATTGTACCCTTGTGCTCAAGGTTTGTACCATCATGGTGAAGAGATTAAGTATACGGGAGAGTGAGGATACAACTTTCCAGAAGCGAGGTGTAAAGGATGATGTAACACAGCTTAAATCAACAGAAGCTGTTCAAAACTACCCTTCCCTGTTGAATATTGTGGTTTGCATATGTAACATAATATACCATCACACAGCCAATATTTTATGAACCAACTCTAAAACTGATCATACTGGATCAAGGTTAAACACTAGCATCCTTGTTCACATAATTATATGATCTACAGACGCCTGGCTACATCTTACACTAATGGAGTGAGATCAACATGGCACAGGCCAAGAAGAGCTGTAAGGAGAGAAGAAAGAAGACCAGAAGTTTAATATGTTGGGACATGAGAAGGGTATGGGTGGCTGACCACACATGAACATAATCAATTGGTATAGAAACTCATCCCCTACCACAACCTCCCCCATCATCACTGCATTCCTTTACCACCATCTGCTCCCTCATATCTTGCCCTCACCTAGTGGCACACAGAGGGGTGCACCCCATGCACCTCCTGGATCAGGGTAGGGGTTTGGGGTATCAGGAAGAGTAGAACACTCTAAGATGGAGAAGAAAAGCCACAGAGACAGTACAGGGAGAACAGATGAGGAGTGAGATGACTAAAAGAAAGCCAAGTTCATGCAGTGCATAGTTTCAGTAACGTTTAAAGATAGAAATCATGAAGAAAACACTATTACCAAGAACGGACAGATAAGCCAACCACACAAACACACACACACACTGTACACACCCACCACACAAAAACACAAACACAAAGAGACAAAACAGCTTTATCCTAGCTATGCCAGAGCCCTGCATGCCTGAGGCTCGGCACAAAGGCACGAGGATAATTAGCTGTGGTTAAAGTAAACAGAAGGTGAGGCCTGCTGCAGATGGTCAGGCCCTGGGCTTCTTACACACAACGATCTGTCTCTGCATTCTAATTAAAAGTGGCTTGCTCACCTGCCATACACACACACACAGACACGTAAGGGAGAATATCAAGAACAGACAATTGTAACAAGTTCTACAAAAAGGAAGCAAAACAGGGATAAAACATGTAATGCCAGAAAACAAAATGGAGTTGTTGGTTGAAATAATAAAAAAACCAGGATCATATATCAATAAAATTAGACAGAAGTAGCAAAACTCAAAATTCAATCTAATGATAATGAGAAGTGTCACAGAATGAAATGGGTACTCAGGAATTGAAAATTATGATAAATGATCGAGCACAGATTGGCATCAGTTTAGGGGGATGCTAAAACATGTAACCAGGGAAATGAAAGCAGATTGATTACAGAACAAGGTAGGTCAGAAAAGGATATTACTGATGTCATAAAGGTTGTTCAACAAAAAGAAATGAGCATAAAACCGAGTGCAGATATCTCTTTAAATTAGTGGGGAGGAGAAGCAGCTTCTACGGCTGGGCAACAGACTTGGAGCATGCTGACCAGTGCAGTAGGACAGAAACCTGAGGAGACTAAAACTGAGGTGCCCAGGGAACTGAATGAAGCTGTGAACAGAATAATACTTAGTTATAGACAGAACAAATCATAAAATTCATGGTCCTGTAGATGAGAATTTCAGATAAGCACAGAGCACACATGATCAGTGCTCATTTGCAAATAGCGAGATGGTACAGAGGAAGCCAGAGGAACAGAGGTTGATGAACAAAAACTGATGGACTTTGGAGAGTGGCACCAGAAGCTCAACAAATGTAAATCTTTGATTACTAGACTGAAATGAAGAACATACATCAAACAAAGATGAAAGGAGAGTGGAAGGAATTAAAGGGCTATTTGAAATAACAGAATAATCAGATGCATTAGTTGTGATAAAGGAAAGAAGGGTCAACCAATTATGGGTACGTATGATTTGGAGTCATCTAATCAAGAAGTTCTTGGGCAGGATAAGAAACTCAAAAACGAGGTGGAATTCAGCAGAGTATCCATCAAGCATGACAGACCAAGGAAAGAACAGTGGAAAACAAAAAATACAGTCAGATGGCATAAAACAAAAATGCCAGTTAAGACAAGAGGAAAAACTAACACCACCAGTGCTGCAGAGTCAGGAATATTAAGCAATGTTGATGGTAGACAAAGTAATGTATACAAATGATGAATATGTAGTGCATGGTAAAGAACTGCAATTCATGGATCGTATAAGGGAAAAGCATGACTAACAATGTTGAAGCTATGGAAACAAAGTTTACTAAAGAAACAAGACCTCACTTTTTCTGTCCAGAGGGGTGTATTATAGTAGAGGAAAAAAGAAGATAAAGGTGGAGAAGGTTTGTCTCTCCTAATAACACATAACATTAAGTCTCAAGAAACAGTAGTAGATGGCCCATTCAGACAACACATAATGGGAAGGGTTACTGTAAAAAAAAAACAAAAAAAACGAAGTTCTTGATGGTGCTGGTGATACATACTTTTCCAAAGAATTTCAAAAATCAAGAAAAAAATATCTAATGACAACAATGAAGGAAAAAACAGGATGATCCATGAAGCAGTCAAACATGCTCTTTTCAGAAAAGGTAAAGTATTTATAATAGGGAATTTCAATTTCAAGGAGACAGACTGGCAGTATTTGGATTCTCATGATGAGAAGGAATCATAAAGACAATTTCGTACAGTGTGTACATGAAAATTTCCTGCACCAACACGTCACTGAACATGTGCACATACAAACGGCATTCTACTCAGCTAGAATCTGCAATGTATTTGAGAGAATGGAATGAGTATGGTTGGACAATAAGAGAAGAACAAAGAAACTTTGAAAACAATATTACGGACAAGGCAGCTGAAAATACAAAACTATTCCTTAAATACATCAGGAGCCAGTTATTCAAGAAGTACGATACAGAAAGTTCAAAACATGAGGGCCCCCACGAATGTGGAATTCCCATGCCATAGAGTAAAAATAGGCAATTATAGCCATCCATTGCACCAGACACCAGAATCTGTAAAGTCATTATCAACAGCAGCTCATTCCTCAACCTCATTTGTATTCAAAGTGAAGTGTCCTAACACCAGTTGGACTTGGGTACATTCCCATTCCAGAAATTAACATCTGCCCTAGGCTCCAAGTAAATGATTGGATTGGAGTATAGAATTAAGGCTTATATTCCAAGCACTGGAGCTTCTATGGATATTCAGCACTCTACCGAGTAATGAGGGGGCAGCCTTGGAAGTTAATTTTGCCTTATTTACTACGGAGTTTCCTTGCCTGGGTGTGGCTAGCCTCATCCTGTCCTCTTTTTCTTCTGTCTGTTACAAGTTGCTATCCTCTACTGATATACCTTTCCCTTTCCCAACCCCTTCATACTGTTCCCACTCCCCATTATCGCATATATCCCCCTTACACCTTCCCTTCCCTCTCTCCACTAAATCTTCTACCAAATATACCACAGCTTTCCCCAAGAGCAGTGAAGGCTGGGCAGAGACCGACCTTTATAGCCAGTCTGGACTGAATCATCGATACACCATTTTCCGAAGTGGCAGCTCTCACCTGCTAATTTATTTAGTCTTGCGTCCTCCTCAGTGGTTCAACCACCATCCTGTCTCCCTCCACACAACAGTGGCTTTCCTACCTTCTACCTTCCATATACAAGTAGTTCAGCCTCTACCTAGCTAACACATGCCAACACTGCTATATAATTTTTCTGAAACATTGAAAAAAAAACCCAGGCATTTCTTACTTTAACCAGATGATATTCATCCTCTTTGGCACAACAGTATGACCAATGAACATGATGCTATGACCCTACGAGCATGGTAAGATATCTGAAAACAAGAACCTCTGAACATGACGGTACAACTCCTGTACACAAGACAACCCATGAGCCCAACATTACAGCCTTGGAAAACAATGGAACAACTACTTTTCAATAAATACTCTGCTAAATCTAAAGCAGTTGGAAAGACAGAAAAGAAGCAATTGATACGAGATTTTTCAAAACACATCATGAAACAATCAAGGTTGAATCCTGGACATATTGCTTAAACATTGTGAAAAGTTGAATGTACAAACTGTGTCTCATTTGGAAAGTACAAATAATCTCAAGGCACTGAATAACTCCACTTGAATATTTAGTATACAACTGATAAATGCATTTAGACAGCATTTAAAAGTTCCATCACCTGCCCAATGTTTGACATGCATTAAGTCATCCACATACTTATCAGCTTCAAATATGAATAATCTATTTTTGTGTCATTCTCATCACTGTCAAATTGCATGAAAATTTCACTAGTATGTACTTTAAGATCTGTATTCATCAGGAATTTTATAGCTATATCTATTCTGTGGAACTGGAGGGACAAAGTTTTGCTTGATACCAATTCCTTATTTTTTTATTATTATACTTAATCGCCATCTCCCGAATTAGCAAGGTAGCGCAAGGAAACAGACGAAAGAATGGCCCAACCCACATACACATACATAAACGCCCACACATGCACATATACATACCTATACATTTCAACGTATACATACATATACAGACACAGACATACATACATACACATACATATTCTTACTTGCTGCCTTCATCTATTCCTGTCACCAGCCTGCCACACATGAAATAGCATCCCCCTCCCACCACCGTGAGGTAGCACTAGGAAAAGACAAAAAAGGCAACATTC
>JAUTXX010516434.1:0-11660 GCA_032273605.1 Panulirus laevicauda | reverse complement strand
GGTAACGGTTTTCTCCTCAAAGTTCGTCTATGTTACGATCCGCTCACCTACTGCTCGACGGCTGTCCTACGTACCCTCCTCCAGTTTCCAGCTGTCTTTCCTGATCACACCAGACATCGTACCCTCCCTCACTTGGCGATAGGCGTTTGTAGGAGGAGTGAAGGATGGTGGGCGTGGACGTGAGTCTTAGAGGGAGAGATGAGGATGCAGGTATAAAGGTCAAGTGGGGGAGGAGGGAACCCGTGAGACGTTCTTGTCCAAGGAAAATTAGGAAAGATGGAGACCAAGTGGACAAGTTGGAACTAGCTGTGACCCAACAGGGGTAAGAAAGACGCACCAAAAGTGACCTGAAATACACCAAAGCAAAGTATACCAGTATATAGGAGTGTTAAATGTCGCGACCAGACTGTTGACAAGGACAATTCTCATTCTTTGCAACGCCCTAGGTACACCAAGCTTTACCACACACGAAGATAAACTAGAACGGGGATAGAAAAAAATAGATAGCAACAAAACGGATATCTTTACTCAGGAAAACCTTTATGCTCTATGAAATATGGATCTAGAAATTGTTTCTCTAAATCATCAGAGACTCCAAGGAGATTTACCCGGTTCCCTCAATACTTTAAAAAAATCGAGTAACATAAATCATGATAATATTTTTTCACATTAGACTGAGACGCAGTGACCAGAGATAACGGTATACGAGACAGTGATCAGAAATAATGACACACATTAGTTTCTTCTATAATAAAGTTAGTAATGATTAGAATAAAGTATCTTTATATATTTCTATACGAAAACTATCAACATTCCTTTAGGACCACGGCTGGACGATGATATGATAATGATATCAATCATTAGGCAGGAAGAAAGTGGCGCAGTCTAAGATAAACCATATCAAGAGATGATTCATCCAGCTACTGGGGTTAGATCAGAATATATTTCTCAGTCATCCCTCCTGCAAGGCAACCACGTTAATACATTCTTTCTATATTAGTATGATGTTCCTTCCTAGATATTTTCCTGCCGGTTTATGTGACGAAGGGATTGTAAGTCTGTGAATCTTCTGTATGGGGAAAGGGGTCTGCTTGTCTGCACTATCCTGCCTCCATCTATACACGTTAGGAATTTGGGCTACTACAGCGCTGTCCTCCAGCAGGCATTCTCTCCACGGACCATCGGGTCTTCTGCTATTTGTCTCTCCCATGTAACTTCCTCCCACGCCACTACCACCGTCACCCACGACACAGTCCTCACCATTACCACGCCATCATCTTCACCCCTCCCACGCTACGTTCCTCACCCCTTCTACACCATCATCCTCACCCCACCCATTCACTCACGCACTTACGCCCATGCCCTCACCCACTATGGTACACCGTACCACTGGATGGAGACCACAGCTGCGGGCAGGGTCCTAACCTCCATGCTAGGTGGGTGGAATGAACGTGGGTTGTGGGTAAAAGGTGCAGGGATGGATAGAGGGAACGGAAGAGTGAGGAAGTAAAAGAGAGTAATGGATTTGGGGAAGGAAAGGGCAGTTAAGTCAGTGAGAACAGGGCATGGTGATGGGTTTCCTCACGTTTGAGTGGGTGAGAGGACACAAGGCCTCAGTCATCATTACTAAACTCGTGTAACGTCAGGGGGGAAAAATATTCCATTAAAGGCTGTCGCTAATCCAGCGGTGCTTCTTACAGAGCAACCTTGGCTTGTGGTCTGCCTGACAGTCTGGTTCTGGAAAGTTCGTCTAACATTCCGTATCTTTATATTTCACAAGAAACAGAAAAATATGTGAATTTTCTCCACACAGATTTTCTCTACAGTAACTTGTGTCATTCCCTGAGAGGAATACAGTAAAGGAAATAAGCGTGACACCCCTGTAGAGAAAAATGTTAGATTGTTCATATCAAACAGAAAGGAAACTTCTTATTGCTATTGGTAGATCATCTAAAAGACGTTCTGTCAATCTACGTTGGCTATCTTATCATCTGAGAAAGATCAGAGAGTTTCTTCCATGAGGATGCTGCCCTGAAGACAATAATGATGCAAAGGTTCGTATAGATTAGTGATATCCCTAAGTGAGTAGACCAAATGTAAAAGGTAAGCATGCAGGTAAGCAGATGAAGGGTAACTGTGTACTGGAAGCGGTTGTGAAGATTTCTAATAAGGGTTGGTACAGAAGGGAGGTCCCAGGTTCGATCCTGGCTGTTGGAGGTTTGTATGTTCTAAGAAGGTGCGCGTCGTCCATATGCACTTTCTTCGTATTCATATACCTCCGCGTTGTACAGTTAGGTTCGGTAAAATGCTATCTGTTGGCTGTGTGAGCCGGATGGGAAAAGATCGGTGTAGACCCTTTTGCTCACCAACGTGAGACGAAGGGTATTAGAGTACATAGTATTCGAATTATATTGTAGGAGTGATCATAGCCTAGCAGTAGCGTTCCTGCCTGTTGCACAGGGGTCTCGGGTTCGGTCCTGGCTGTTGGAGTTTCATGTGTATATATATATATATGTATAAGCATAATAACTTTAGTTCAGCACTTAAAGTTTTAAGGGTATGTAAATCATTACAGTGCGTGATTAGAAGCCCTGGCGCAGTGGTCAATAGGAAAGGTAAAAATGCTGTATCAGATGATGCAAATAAGAATATTCACGAGACCAGACATCGGTTCTCAGTACCATGATGAGAGAAATCCGACATTTTTTGTCATAACGATTTCGACACTATAAAGGAACCGTAAAATGCTACGTACGTATGAAAAGCTATGTTGCAAACTTTATAATTTTTTAAAAGCCGTCCTTAACTTTTTTTACGTACTTTTTTTTTCTTTTCGGTTACCGCTAACAGGATCATGGTGCTATCTTGCTGAGGGATCTATTTCAATACATGGCCTAGTTGCTCGTGATATCTAGCTCGAGTTTTGACGGGGACGGGAAAATTTATATTCTTGGCCTAACGTCTGCGTCGGCGTCAGACAAGTAACAGCGTCAGCGTCGGCGTCAGCGCTCCTGTCGGGTACGGCGTCGCCGCTGACGTAAGCATCCCATTTGGGTTATGCCTCCAATCGTCCTATGTTTCTATTCAAGTATCAACCGTCCTGATCAAGCACCCAAAGCCGGTGTTTCCATGCCTCTACCGCCACAGAAAACCTTCTCGCTAAGAGCTATTACTTAATCGTTTTACTCACTTTTTTTTTTGCCTCTTATTTTGTCAATAAATGTCCTACCTCAAGCTCACCTATTGTTGAAGACGGAGGATCACTAAGAGAGCCAGTACTCTATTATTATCTGTACACAGCTCCTAGTCTTGTGACCAGCAGGGATGCGGTGATCAAGAGCCTAGTCACTTTGCGAAGAACGTACCTTCAAACTTACTTAACACTTGTTACAGCCAGCAAAAATCATCGTGAATTGGATAAGATAATATAGATGAGACTTTCTTAGAATACAAACGAACTAAAAGAAGCACAAGCAGGAATGGACATTAATTTGGTAGTGATTACTATTTGTGCGTTACATGGAGAGTTATACACTCGTGTTGCCCCACCTCTCAACCTTGTATATACGTACCATGTATTATGTATGTATGCAGACACACACACTAGCAAATGCCAGGTACCGATTTTATCGACCAGCCTCTACGGCAAGATGAGCATCTGGGTGGACTGTGCACTGCCTGTTGCGGCTAGGATTCGAACCCATGCGGGTTTGATCCCAGGCAGCCTGATCGTACGTGACCTTCAATAAAGCTAACCGTTGCACCACGGAGGAGGTCCATGTTACTGTAGAAATGATGCTTTTTGGATGTAAACTATGCAAGAGGATGTAGAACGATTGAAAGAGGAAATGGCTCATTGGATGACATAACTGAAAGATACAACGGCAGCTAGAAAAGACGTAAAGCAAATGCGTTTTAAGAGTTGCCAGGGATGGGAGCAGGGCTTCATATGGCAGAGGTCAGGCATTACGGACTGTTAAGACTCCAGAGAGAGAGAGAGAGAGAGAGAGAGAGAGAGAGAGAGAGAGAGAGAGAGAGAGAGAGAGAGAGATCACCAGCCTGGTAAAAAAAAAACGAAGTGGATAGACCGTGGTTTTGTACCACCATTATGCACAATTCATGAAGCATAAAGAAATTATAGAGAAGGTCTAAAAGAGGGTAACAACAATGGTACTTGGCCTGAGAGCGTCAAGCTACAGTGAACTATTAGACGCCGTACACTTGCTCATCATGGAAGAGAAAAAAGGAAGGGGTGACTTGATCACAACCTTCATGTTCCTAAACCAGTTTGGCGAAGTCGACAGTGAACAGTTCTTCGAAAGATGCAAAGATAGAACAAACAGAAGCTATAGCTTGGAATGTAACAAGATGCTTGTTAGAAAAGAAATGAAGAAGTAATTAAACAATATAAGAGCAGAGGGTGAATGGAATAAGATAAGTTATGTGATTGTGAATGTGGACAGCATACAGAAATTCAAACAGTTGAACGATAATGGTAAATGTTCACAAGATGGGGGCCTTGCGAGTGTAGGACGCCTTCCACCCTCACCGTAGAACAGGGTGATGATTCAAGTGTGTACACGCAAGTACACACACAAACGCACTTACATATTGGAACACATTGATATACATACTTACCCATAACCAAAAGCCCACACACACACATACACACGTACACACATATACACTCACATACATACATACATACGCTCGCACACATGTGAATCCATCCACACAGAGAACAAGACACATCAGGTCTTGATGTAATGGGTTGTCCACACAGCGACCAGTCGTTGGCTTAAAGGATAATGGACAGCCGACCAGGAACCCATATCCTACAATGCATTGCGCGCGACAAATTGCAAATAGGGGATGAAAGATATCCCTTATCTCGCGCTTCAGCACAATGAGTGTGGTAATCACGGCAATACGAGGCGTAATTATGGACTCTGATCCCTGGGTATGTGTGTCCCAGAGTCTGAAATCTTCGATGTGAAACATTTCTGGAAAATATCCATTTAGGCGTAGTTAAAGAAAACAGTGCGAGATGCATCTTGCTGGAGATGATTCATGGAGGACGTACATGTGTTTGTATCTGATCCTCGTCGGGTTCCCGGCAACTGCGTGGGAATGAGGCTTCGATCTATGGGCGAGACGCTGCCCTTCTCCCTCACACATGAATATTGAGGACGGTAACTCGAGTGGAGGAGGATCTTACAGCCACACAGCGTCGGCAACCTCCCGACCTGCTTGGTGTCGTGACCTGAGGGCCTAACCGACTCTACGACCTGCTTTAAGTAACAGCAAGACCCGCTTCACCTGTAGGTCAACCTCATAAAGTATATCAGGGAACGACCTTCAACTCTGACCTCCCCTCTGCCTCCTCTGGTTGCCTCACGGTCCCACCGGCCCCGGGCGCTGCTGGAACACCGCCGATTTCCATCGCATGCTGAGCTTCCAGCATCTGCAGAGTACTTTTCTCCTAACCAACCTCCTGCAGTGTGTGCGTATGTGGCCAGGGCAACATTTGCTTCCTGCCTGGCTACCGAACCTCATCTAAATCACTTCCCTCAGTGTTTTACGTAGACTTCGTTCACCACTCATCGTCAGAGATGTTGAGAGATTTGTTTACATCTGACGTCACTGTCCGAGCGCTTGGGTATTCATCGGTAATGACGTCAGAGCAAGTCATCACAATACTGTCTGTTGGCATCTTTGAGGATGTCGCTAGGCTAATCTGCACTGAGACAGAGCAGGGTAACTGCTCCTTCGTCGGCCAGCGTTCCTTCCATTGTTGTCCCGAACGATTCTTACAGTATTGTACAAATTGATTATATAGACACACACGAGGTAAGTCATGATGTAAAGGCCTTAGTGTTCTAACGAATAAAATCAGACTCATTAAAGAATATTGATCCAAGAAGGGTTAGATGATGACTAAACGAGTAGATTCCTTTTCCTTTATGAAAAAAAAAAATGCAACTTATTTCTGAGGTCTCATTTCTTACTTATCGCTCCCATGAGAACACTGCCAACATTTCAGGCCCATCCGTGCCAACAGTTTTGCCTAACCAGTGGTGGTAGTAAGAGGCAATAGTTTCCCCCATGGTGCCGGCAAGCCAGGTTTCCAAAAATTAGAGTTCGTATGTTAATAATTGATTAGCAACACAGCCTTCAGGGAGGTAATTACCTGTTTGTGATTTATTTCTGCCTGAAGGAGATATTTTCCTTCTCGTATTCTTAAGATGTTGAATTTGTTTTTTGGTAACAGAAACTTCGGTGGATCAGGCGAAGAGTTATAGACGGTACGACTTTTGAACATGTCGTTACGACCCTTGAACTTACAGGTATCACCCTTGAGTACAACCGTACGACCCTTCGGTAATGATGGCCCAGCCTTTAACTTGACCGTGAAAACCAGGCTTATCGTGCTCCAGGGTCGCACCGTTGTGCTTCAGGATCGTACCGTGGTGGTCCAGGGTCGTACCGTGGTGGTCCAGGGTCGTATCATCGTGCTCCAGGGTCGTACCGTCGTGGTCCAGGGTCGTACCATCGTGCTCTTACAGGGGATGGTCGTTGAGCACTAGCAATATGAGGAAGGTGAAGGGAAGTGTATGATGGAAGCTGGGCAGGCCAGGGGTTCCGACCCTAATACGTTGAAGGTCAGTGGTTTCAGCCTCTCCTGATGCGTGGGGTACAAGCCAGCAGGCATGCTAGGACCTGGCCAGCCACTCACCCAGCCAGTCATCCACTTATACAGCCAGTCATCCATATACCTAGCCAGTCATCAACTCACCCAACCACAAACCAGAAACATTTGTGTACCGACGGCGTCTTAGCACAGCCTCTCATGTATATATGTGCATAGACTGTTCTGTCATCTACTCTTTCAAAAATAGCTACATGTGTTGGAAAGACCTACGGCGTCAATTA
This sequence comes from Panulirus laevicauda, assembly GCA_032273605.1. Taxonomy (NCBI): domain Eukaryota; kingdom Metazoa; phylum Arthropoda; class Malacostraca; order Decapoda; family Palinuridae; genus Panulirus; species Panulirus laevicauda. The sequence goes on along the minus strand of JAUTXX010516434.1, from coordinate 4,727 downwards.
TAGAGGAACTAATGCATAATATCCTATATGTAAACTGAATGATAATGATAATAATAATAATAATGATAATAATAATAATAATGATAATAATAATTATAATAATAATGATAATAATGATAATAATAATTTCTACTGTGAGCAAGCGAAGATGCAATTTATGTCTGTCTTCTGTCTTTGTCTATATTGGATATAAACAAACGAAATACAATAAAGTTCGGTTTTCACTACTATAAATGTATCTGCGAAACATTCTCGCGTTATTTCTTCCTGGTGCAGGGTAGCCTAAAAATTTATAGAAAATGGTACAGCTCTCACTAAAGAAAACGATATATTAGAATGATAACAGCTATAACACGTACAATTTGTCCACAAGATCAGTGTCCAGAGACCTGTTGTCAGACCACACATCAGACTGAATACTTCCCTAATAGTAATGTTTACGAAAGCGAATGCGGGTGCTGTAGGTCTATGATCTTTTTTCTACTCTTATGGAGTCGTTCTTGCCAACGGGATTATCAATCCTCACTCAAATGTTATCTTTCGTTACTGAATAGCTCGTTTGATGTAAGGTTTTGAGTAATGGTTCCTTGTTTCGGGAGGTAAACAGTGAATCTAAACGTGTGTAGAAATACTAGATTCTGACCAAGTGTGGAACTGATCTCCTAATGCAGTAATTCGATCCCTATATCTTTATAAACATGAGCTCACCCAGCAATCAACCGAACCTATGAAACCCTCACCTATACTCAAGTCGTGGTCACTATTTACTTAATATTCATTGTCATGGGAGGTGCTAAACCCAAAACCTAGTTTCTAATGATACCACTATCATCAAATGTATCACTTTTAAAATATGCATTGGTTTTCGTTGATATTACCTTTCTAATTTTCATAGACTAGGAGGAAAATTGAAAGTTTCTGCTAACACAATTTTTCTCTCTTCAGAACCCTTCATTAGGTAATACTTGATCATCTGGCATGACTATGATAGGCTGACAAAACTGTATTTGATTTTTAATGATATTTCCCAAAGAACTCATGAATAAGGCATCGGTCTAACATGAATTATAAACTAACAATAAATGAATATCCCAAACTACGACGAGACATAATTGTATATGGTCAGTCTTTTGTGATCTGCGTGCAATACTTCAAATAATCCTCTCCAGTTGGGGACTGCTGGATAAAAAGTGGAAGTCTACATACATATCAGCTCTGCTTTTCTCTATATATTTATATCTACTGTATACAGTCTGATTCTTTATTAGATCTAAACTTGTCATGAATGAAATGTTTCCTCTCATAATCATAGGATTAGACATTAAAGCCCCCCTTGTCAGCTGGTAGATTTATTCATTTGTCAATTTATTGAAATATCGTGAAAGGATGCGACCTATTTTTCATGGTGTGTGAGCGTCATTATTACAGCCTCAGACCTAACCTAACCTCAGTCAACCTCAATTCAAACACCTAAACCAACCTAACCTTCCACGATACTGAAAACATCCTCCGCCCTTCCAGAAGGTTGCCTTCCACGTACATGCATACCTTGAAGAGCAATGGAGCGAGTCTCGCCTCTCACCAAATCATACTTGGGACTTATTGCCCACAGTAAACTCCAACAAGTAGTGACAGCATTATGTGTCTCCTCAACACACCAGTCACAGGTATCTACCTACAACAGGTCGTTTAATTACCCATCTTCCTTTTCAGCATCATTAGGTAGACCACACAATACTCGGCAAGCTGCTGCATCACGTGATTACTGTGTGGCCGTAGGCAACTTACGGTTGGGCCGTTTTGATCCTTTCCTGTCTTTACCAATCTAATTAAGACCTGACACATTTTAAAAAGATAGGTTTATCACCTCCTCTAAGATTCTTCAATACTTCCCCTTTCATTAACTTCTCTTTATTTCAATTAAGGCCAGGCATTGATGTGGAATTTGGCCGTGACTGGAGTCTACAACGTAAAAATAACAACAACGCGTGGGCCATTTGTTGGCGCAGTGATTATGGAGCCTTGGAAGATGCAATGGATTCGTGATTCAGTACTATGCCTGGATTACCTTTCTACTTCATGAGGACAAGCTGTAGAGTTACTATCCAGCAGGCGTTACCGAAAGTGTTATTAGTAAGTCTTTGTATCAATGGAAACAAAGGAAACTTTTATCTAGATGTTTCTACCGTCGTTCGCTCAACCTTATCACACCACTACTACAGTGGGTAATTATCACCATAAGTACTACACTAAAATCATATAAGGCTCCCACTCAACCAAATCGTCTTGATAAGACAATTTCCCGGAATTCTTGTTTATTCAGAAGTCATTTACGTTACAAACGCCAGGTTCAAATCCTGGGCACGGCAGTCTGGAAGCTTCTCACCCTACGAGGCTGGCCGATAGATGGGTACCTAACTTTGGTTGGTGTGTATGTGTGTGTACACGAATAAAGACGTGGTACTTCCACATAATGTTATTTACATAGTTAAAAGCAGGCAACACGATGTGAAAGCACTTTTCTCATACAAAATAGCATTCACAAGTAAAACAATGTCTCTGTAACCATCCATCCATACGTACATCTTATCCAGCCCAACAATCCGATATAGATAACCTATTATCACCCCAACACCCTGACACAGACGTCCTAGCTTCACCCCAACACAACTCAGACAATAAAGTAACACACAAACACCTTAGCAACAGTGTGGCAACTTCAGCCCCTTCACCCCTCCCGAGGAGAGGAGCCGTCAGACTATAATTCCTTATTGTGACTACTTTTACACTAAGCAGTAAACATTTATGGTGATTTGCATTGATTATATCACGTAAATATCTATTAGGAATACTGTCTAGTAAATATGTGTCAATCTATTGAGGTTGAGATTTAAATCCGTTAGCCTTCTTATACAGTTACCATATGAAATTGCTATTTTTAATTCCTTCTCTTTTCCTTCTAGTCTGTTTGTAGTAGTATTTTAAGTTATCATTTTGCTAAGTGACTCCAGGGTTCCATGCTTAACATAATTACATATCCCTTAAATTCATCTAACAGCGAGAACAAGAGCTTATACAAAATAATTTCCTAACCCAACCAATACTGCACGGAACCGGTGCCACCGTCACACATTTCAGCCAAACCGACTAGGCTGTTCTGTGTGTGTGTGTGTGTGTGTGTGTGTGTGAAAAACCCCGTCACTATATTGGCCTGTGTATGTGATTAACTCTGTTGCTATGCTGGCCTGTATGTGACATATCCTGTTACTGTGTGGCTTGTGTGTGTGATAAACTCAGTTGCTAGGTTGGCCTGTGTGTGATAAACGCTGTTGCTAGGCCGGCTTACGTGTGATACCCACTATCGCAAGGCTGGCCTGTGTGTGTATGTGTGTGTGTGTGTGTGGTTGTTGCTATGCTGGCTTGCTTGTGATAGACGCTCTGCTAGGCTGACTTGTGTGTGATAAACCCTGCATTAGTTTGCTAGTTTGGGGAATTAGAATATAAAGAGAAAGAATTATCCATTATATACATTTTAAGTATGAACATTTACGTGAAAATTAGCTGGCGACGTATCAGATAAATGTTCAGTATCACATAATTCTAACTTAATTCTTTGATATCATTTGCTTTAATATCAAACAATGGCTATGTAGGTGAGAAACTAATTACTGCACTAAGGATTTTTTTTTAACCTAGGAAACCAAAAATGGCAGCAACATCATTGTTAGCAGGCACTTTTGTTTGATTCCAAGTATTTTTTTTCTCAATTAGCCAATATCTTAAATGTTTCCTATAACTTGCACAGTCGTTAATTGCAGTAAGACCAAGTATTTTGAAATATACTGATTACTTTGTCTTGTACAATACCCAGGTTCCATGGGCATCATGCAATGTCTGACGCGATACTTAAGATCTCTAAAAATTACCAAAAGTGGCTATTGAGGATTTCATTAATATGCCATTCTCAAGATTCAGGTTATAAATGTATTTCTCCTCAGCGAGGATGCACAAATGAGTAATTAGCTGAAAAGGTTCATCTTAAACAATTGTTAGAGTATCTTGGCCTACCTAAAGGTGTAATAATATAAATGTACATTTAAGAAAGTTTTCGCTAAAGTCTGTGGTGAAATAGGATCATAAGTGTCATGGCGCCCGGCAGATCCCTGCAGGTGACGCGGCGTCCCTCCCTCCCGCGCAAAGCGACAAAGAGAGCGTCTCGCGCACGCGCACCAGTTCTTGGCGCAAAAGTCTTTGTTTCAGATTTAGCGCGGATTTTCTTAGAGGATACGTTATCATATGTACTACGTAATGAGTAGTTAACTTCATAAAAATGTATAAATACGAAACACATTCTACCATTTAATGTTAGAGGGCTAATTATTTGATGAAAATAGACGAACTAGTTTTAAGCACAACTTAAACTGGCGGGTGCGGAGTAATACCTAGACGCCCAAAAAGACCTCCTAAGAGATAGTACTTATTTCCTTTCAGGCAAATGTTTCGTTGATAAATCATTTAGAATTATATTGCTGTATACTATACTATATACTATATTTTGTGGAAATTCATAGAATCTTTCATAGGAGCCAAGGCTTCTTTTATTTGTCTGAATTCTTTCGTTAGGCCGGCCACACACGTGCAGTTTTAAGTGACAGTTATGACTGTTCAGTTATAACTGACACAGTTTAAACTGACGTCAGTTAAAAATGAAATGCACACACACACAC
>JAUTXX010516423.1:0-11660 GCA_032273605.1 Panulirus laevicauda | reverse complement strand
ATAATAATAATAATAATAATAATAATAATAATAATAATAATAATAATAATAATGATAATAGTAATAATAATGATAATAGTAATGATAATAATAATAATGACAATAATAACAATAATGATAATAGGTGTAACAATGATTATATTAATAATGATAATGATGAGAATGATGATGCTACTACTAATAATAATGATACTAATAATAATGATGATAATGATATACAATTATATTGAATTAGAATTACAATTGAGCGCGTGATCAAGAATATTCCTTTTTTCTTTTTGTCCACGTGGAAAAGTAAACACATAAGTTCCCAAATGCACTTTCGTGTAACGACCACATCTTTAGGGGAGATACAGGAAAGAAATATAATAATCAGTTGATATGCAACGAATAGACGTAGCTAGGACGGCATTTGGTAAAGAAGTGAGTTTGTTCAAGTCTGGCAACATTTAAATCATAAAAAATATTATATGGATTAAAAGTAAAGCTATTCGATCTATATAGAACTTCTCAGATTTTAATATTACAATTCTTTGGGTATTTTATGATAGAAGTTTCAATGATATTTCTCATGGGACAGGAGTCAATAACTGAGATGGCATTACTCCAGTCAATACAATTATCATAATCTTTCACATGATTAAACAAGGCATTTGATTCTTGTCCTCTTTTCATACCATATTTATGTTGCTTAAGTTTAACAAAAAGATCCTTACCAGTATGCCCAACGTAAAACATATCACATTCTTTATATGGCACTCTATAAACAAATCCTGGAAAACTGTCTGGTGAGTTCCTGATTAAGATATTCTTTATAGTATTGCTGCTGCTGAAGGCAACATTTACATTAAAGGATTTAAGCAATAAAGCAATATGGGAAATAAAGTAAAACCATTACTAAAAGGGAGAACTAAAAGGTTCTTGGTGTCAAGGGGAGGTTTAGGTTTACCTGTATAAGATGATTTCTTTGCCAACTTAAGGGATCCATCAATAAAAGATCTAGGATATTCCAACCTGGATCCAATAGAATATATTTTCTCAAAGTCATCATAAATAAACTATGGACTGCACATACATAATGCCATAATGATCATAGAGTGGAATGATGATAATATAACCCTGCCTTGTAGAGCTTAGTTGTAATGGATATATGAGCATGCATTGGTAGGTTTTCTGTGTATGCTAAACTTAAACATGTTTCCGTCAACATGGATCATGTAATCTAAAAATGGTAATATACCATTATTTTCAATTTCCCAACATTTTTTTACGTGTTGATACAATTTGATAAGGAACTGAAGCTGTTGTTGAAAGGCAAGGATTCTCTCATCATAAGGTTTTCATCATTGTCCCCTTCATTACCATATTTGTATGACTTACTAAAACACATAAGCCAAACTATCCAGCAAGACCCCTAGTGAGTTCAGTAGGCGCAGTCACTTCTAAGCTATCAAAATGGTTAGTTTCCTTATTGAACCCACTGGTTGGTAATATACCAAATTCTAATATCAAAAACAATGTTGATTATTTAACAAGCTTAGTAATATCTAGGTTGGTTTATATTTGAAACTGGTAAGTTTTGATGCGTCATCCTTGTTCAAAAAAGCTCTTGTTGTTGACCCTTTAGAATATCTAGTCGATGCCTTGGGTAATCTCGATTTACTTATTTTAGATTTGTGTCTTTAAACGATAAGACTGTGTATGAAATCTGTTTATTTCAATTCAGTGGAGAATGTTATGCTCAGAAATATGGTATGGGGATAGGTAACCCTCTTTCTAGAGTATTAAGTAATTCTAGCACGGAATTGTTTGAAACAAAATTACTGAGATATCTTACCTACTGATTCAATCTGATTTAGGTATACAGATGATGTTATATTTGTTTGGCCATCAAGTGAAAATTTACAAACTTTTACTAAACAATTTAGTACTTTCTGTCAACTAAACTTTGGAAGTGGATAGTAATTGCATGTTGCCATTTTTAGATTGCATGATCTATAGAAATAAAAACATGTCTAAGTTTAGCAAATACAAAGAAACCCACCAATTTTTAGCTCTTATATTCATTACTGCTCGGTTCAGCATGACAGAGGTAAACAATCATCATTCCAGTCAATGTTCCTTAGGGCATTACGTATATGCAGTTCAGAATTTATTGATGAGTTCAAGATATATTACATTGGATTGAAGTTAAACTATCGTAGATCTTTCAGTGATAAAACTCTTAAGTTGGCAAAGAAATCATTATATAGAGTTAGATCCAAACCTCCCCTTGATACCAAGAACCTTTTAGTTCTCCCATCTAGTTGCTTAAATCCTTTTTTGTGAATGTACTTTCAGCAATAACAATACTATTAAGAATATCATAATAATACCTCATCAGAAAATTCTTTGTGCTGTGTTTACAGAATACCTTGCAAAAGCTGTAATATTTTTCATATCGAGCAGACTGGTAAAGATCTCTATGTTAGACTTAAGAAACATGAACTTGATATAAGAACAGGACAAGAATCTAAGACTTATTTAATCACGTTGATAATTATGACCATTGTATTGGCTGGAGAGAAATATCATTGAATTTACTCTTACTAGATACTCAAAGAGTTGTAGCATTAGTATTAGTGAATGTGTGTGCAAACTGGATAGCTTTGTAGTACGCAAGATCTCTAAACTATTCCCAGTCTCGTCTACATAATAAGACCTTATGATAGGCACGGTGCAAACCAGAACATCACCAACTGGAAACACATGTGTACCAACGGCGTGTTAGCTCCGCCTCTATTTTATATATTCCTTCTATCTCATTCTTGTATCTCCCCTGACGATGCAACAGCTTCAAAAAGAGTACTCACCTTTGTTACGAAAAAGAACGGCTCTTAGTAGACAAAATATGATCAAACAACGTCTTTATTCAACAGATCTATGAAGAAAAGAAATGTTGAATCAGCTTCCCTGGACCAGAAAATAGAGTCTTTGGTAATACATATTTCCATTACCGATAGTCAAGACCCCAAGACTGTGTCTGGAGAAAATCGTAAATATTTCCTAATTTCTTTTTTCCAAGGAACGACTGAAATCCTTTCGGCATTGTTGGCTGGGGAAACGTTTTACCGGTCTGATGCTATCTGACTCTGGGTCAAACTTCATTTGCGGAAATGACGTAAACTAGATAGTGGGCCTCTTTCGAAAAGAAGCTAAATTTTTCCCTACGTTAAAAAGAAATTTTGACACACGTCCAGCTTGGTTTTCTGTAAAGTCGGAGAGAAATTCTTATTATATAGATCCCACTGTCACAATATCATTCAGATGTACAAATCATACTTTAACAAAGCAACCCAGACAACAGTTGATTAACAACCCAAAAGAATGGTAATAAAAAAAAAATGGTAATAATATATATTTTTGACGTCCATCTGGCGTAAAGAATGCAGTTTTGCTTAACTGTCTTAACGCACGTCCAGGTAACAGAAAAGAAAATCTCACTGTCATCCAGACGAGTGAAGATGTATCCTTGATATAGCAGGAGACTGGCAACTGTGAATTTCGTAGTAATGGTCTCTCAGGTAATGAGAAAGGTTGGGGAGATCGACTAACCTAACTTGTGACTTCAAGGTCACAATCTCTCTGCATATGTTATCTGTGAGGATTCAGCATCCATTGTAACTGTTGCAGTGGATTGTAGCACATCTCATTTTGGGGAATCGTTATTCCATTTACCCCGATCACGTCACCAATAGGCAGAGGAACGGATGATTTACTCTTACATGGGCCCAGATTTACATAAGGAACGTTATGGTTTCATTCCATTTTGAATTGCCAGAGTACAACATTTGACTGGTCCACATTCTGAGGGAAACGACCCTTTATAACTGAATTACACATCACATACGATAACCCAGGAGCAACCCAAGACTCCAGCAAGAAAGCTGAAATATGCAAATTAAGGTCAGTACTGAAGCTTGTCCCAGTACTTCCAGTCTTAGGAGGTATGTGCGTTAATCACCTCTCCGATGGTGTTATCTTTATAACATCACCGGCCATTCCACTCACATTTGCTCCTGCACTGGAGGGAAGGATAAGTTTATATCTTATAACCACTGTAATCAGTTTATGTGACCGCTCACGAGATGGCCACTGGGTGCATAATGGATTCACTGCTGACCCTCCACAGAACAGGAGAGTAGCCTAGAAAAAATTCAGCTTTGTGTGATAACATAAAACCTGAACCATTTAGAATCAATGACGGTTAGCTAATCTCTACATCAAAACGAGTGGATCAATATCAAAACATTAATATGTTTATGTAGAATTAAACTATATCTACAGAAAAAACTGTACTATCTGCCAATTGTATTTCCAGTTTCACCACTACCGCCCACGATTACCTCTGGACCACAAACCGATGTAAGTCAAGACGTCTAGACGCCTAGATTGTTCTTGCAAGATTCATCTGGCCTATGTATGGCACGGGCCTCTGTCTAATGGAAGCTCTCTCCCTGGGTGTGACGATGGAAGTGGACAAAGAATCAAAAAAAAAAATTGGACCCAGGAAAGACTGAAAATTGGATCTGGTACGGTCATGATAACCTTCACATCCAACACAATCAATAAGGGAGTTTGATTTATTGATGTTGTGCTGATAATGGGCGGCTTTCGTGTTTAAGAAATTCAGTTAACTGGTGTTCTGTAAAAGCAGAACCGAAGGTTCTGTATCAACGAACGCCTACAACACACTCAAAAATATAAAGAACAGAAAATGTATAAAATTTGAAACTAGAGCAAAGGAAAATAGTGTCAAAATCATAGATATGTACACATGAATAGATTGATTGCAACCCACACCATAGGTATGGCCATGCAGTAATTAGAACCGGAAGCTAACGATACATCTTTAGCCCACAAACCACAATAAAGGCTGGTATTTCGTACTTTGACAAAGAAACATTTCAATCAACACTTGTTCCGCTGAGAGTAATACATAATGAAAGCTGCTGACCCATAACAGATGCAAGAAACTCTTGACAATCATTTACAGTTCTCCTGCTGATATCTTTCTTTCATACGTGTTCACCATTTTACGTGTTAGTTAAGCAGCACCAGGAACAGAAAGAGATATGTCCTTACTCACTCATATCCACTCTCTGTTACCTGTAATGCACCAAAACCAGAGAACCCCCTAGCCACAGTCCGACCCCACAGATCGTTTCGTACCATTTCATATGTCCCAGTTCAGCCCACTGACAGCGCACCAACACTTGTAAATCACTTCACTCCATTTCTCTCTATCTCTTGCACGTATCACACCATCTAGCATGTTCAGCTGGAGTGAGCACTTCGAGGGAATGATGAATGTGTTTGATGATAGGATGGAAGATGTAAGAAAGAATGTTTGGGTAGGGAAGTTATGCAAAGTGAAAGTCATGGCAATTGTTATGATGAAAAAAAGAAGAGGTAAGGAAAGCCTTCCGTAAGTTGAAATTTATTAATATAGCTAGAGAGACTGGTATTGTAGTTGAATATCTTAAGGAAAGGGTCTATGTGTTGTTTAAAGATTAGTTAGAATTTTCATGATAAAGTGCCCGAGGAATGACTGACTGTCTACATAAAGACCAGTGGGACAAAGGCTCGACTTAATGATGTAAGTTTATCAAGTGTACCAGGTAAGTTGTATGAAAGAGGGGTAATGAAAAGGGTGGTGGCATACACAAAGCATCAGTCTGGAGAACAACGTAGTTTCAGGTGTAGCAAACGATATGTAGAGCAGGTGTATGCTCTGAAGAAATGTGTGAAAAATAGAGAAAAAATTGCATATCTTCCCCACCTGCTTTATGTATGAAAATTTTACATCCTGATGTTCCCAATCTTGTTCATGTGTGATGACCTGTGGTATTTACCCAGGCCATGGGTACTGTACTAATGTCTGGCTTTTCTGAAATTAAAAAGACTGACAGCTCATTCTACTTAAAATGAATACACCTAGAATTGGTAAGAAAGCTTAAATTCTATGTTGCGAATGTAAAGGGTTTTAGGAAGTCTTTCTGGACCCTGCTAATAAGGTTAATCATTTCCCATATCTGTCCTTTGTGGCCCGTCCCACTACCGACCCTCCCCGACCACCAGCCTGGCCGATCTTCCCCTGACCTAATTCTACTCATATTTGGTGGCTTCACTCACTGGCTTCTTGGCCTGACTGACGACTACCTTCCTGGATCTAATTTACCTTCACCTGATTGAGTTTTGCCAAATGCCTGTCTATTTTCTAAGGACCCTGACAAACTCTGCCTATTAAAACCCATTTAACATGTCTTCTTATCTTTGCAAATTACTACCGTTAGTTTTACTAAGCACACCAAACATGCTGTCTGAAACCATAGATTTTGCATCATTACCTCGGTAGAAGTTCGACGACTGCAACCTTCCTACAGCTAACTTTAAGCTTCCTGATAATTTCCAATAGTTTCCTACGATCCACATTGTGCCACTTGTTTCGAAACTGCCTTTGTAACATCTACACTCGCCTTCATAGTGCCACTAACTATACCCTATACCTTATCCATCATATCATCAAGTCCAGCTCCTTAACATAAAATCTCTAATTTTGTTCCCAGCGCTAAACTGTTGGACCTGATGCCTGGAGAGTCACAAACAAAAATTATATCTTATTCATCCGATCACTGATCACTTCCTCCATATATATCCTTCGTATCTTCGGCATCATACTGTTCCTAGCTACCTGGAAGTTGTCGTTGCTTTCTAATGTCATCTCTGATTTAAATATCCTGGTATGTACATTGTTTATCCTGTCATAGCCTCAGCTTTCTTCTCCTTCACCTGTGCAGTACTCATTCTTTCGTGTCCAGTTCACAGTCACACACAAACCCCGCCTAATGCAATGGTTTTTATTTGTGGCCTGTTTTCAGTAATCATTTTATTTCAGACAAATCCCTAAAACAAATATACCATCATTCTTTAAAAAAATTTGTTATATGGCCATTAGAGCACTTAGAGTAAGCAAGCGAGGTGCTTACGGCATCTCGTTTTTAAGTTTGTGAGTGAGAGAAAAAAAGGTACAATCATCCAAGTACATCCGACGAGGTCTTGCTAAAGAATCAGGGCTAGCGCGTAGTGCTCATAGCAAGGAATAAGTTATGAAGAGCAAATCGTATGTTGCGCGTTGTCACAAAAAAATTAAACGTCACATCTTGATTCACTGATGCTATCGTCTCTCGTTGCAATCAAGCGTGTACCCCAGGATCAAGCAACATACTGAATGATTAGTGAATATCTACAGGTATGTGTAGTGATCTAGTGACTAATACATAAGTATCTAATCATAGGTTTTGGAATAACATGCTTTCCTGTCTCGTCTGATGCTGAAGACTGTACAGGAGATGCAAAGATTTGAGCGATGATCATTTTGTCATCATGTTTTAATATCTAGTACATATTTACTCAATCAACGCCACCAAAGATATGAATGTAAGAAAGACCACTGTTCACAAGCAAAGGAAACAATAACAGTGACAACTCAGTTTTTCAGTCGTCTTCCTTGGATACTCCACACAAATTATGAACGAGAAATTCGTCGACCAAATAATGGTTTTACATTACCAATATCCTTAATAACAGCTACGGCTAAAGTGGCATTATTCCCACAGAACTCCTAGTATCATAGGACTGCCAACAAAGCTCAGTCTAGCACACTTAAAATATGGCCATCAAAACATTGCCTACCATCCAACCGAGAGCGAGCTGCTTTGTGTACAAACAATTGCTACTATATATGTCTTCCTGTGTAGTCTTGCGTAATCAGCAGTATGACTGTAAGAAACAAAATGAAAAAAATTACACACGAATCTTTTAATTTTCTTTACCAAATATTCATTGTGACAAATGGGAACTCTCTCTGAAACTCCAGAACCTCTTTGTTGTATTGATGGCCTCTGTCTCATGCAGAAACTTTAGAGCGCTTCAGTTTCCGAATTTCTTTGTTTTTCACCGATTCCGATTTCCCTAAATCCTTCCATGGCTCCACATCATTATCGATATCTAGCGTGCTTCTCCTTCTCTCTCAGTTTTCTAAGATGTTTCTCAGATCACTGGCCTTTGTTTTTCTAATATGAATTAGCATGAAAATATTCCTCTTATGCATGTTACTTCCTAGTATTGCTTGATGGCTGTCCGAAGCCTTGACCAGGTCACTTAAGCACATAAATATCTATCTTTAGGCTTTCATCTTCTCTATATTTTTTGTTTTTGTTTTCATCTGCGCCATATTTCTTCTATATTCATGTCCAGTCATACGACAGTGACCTTTCTCTCTCTTACCTCCTTTGCCATCTCTCTTGTAATCAGATTCATTGTAAGCATTTACATTAGATTCAGTTTTCCTGTGATTTATCTGCTACATCTCAAGATCCTCGTTATGCCTCACCTCACTTCTATAATGAGGTTTACGATGAGTACATCCATATAAATACTCTGATAGGATATCGGTGCCACTTTAATTCTTTTCCTAAACGTCTAATGTTAGGTATTTTTTAGCACTTCTTTTCTACGCCTAGAAACATTTTCAATGACGAAAAACGAGCATTACCCTATCTCAGAAATGTGATTAGAAGGCATTCTCCATCATGTATTATACCTTTGTATTAAGAAAACAAAGCTCCTATCAACATACTTTTCATCACTTCTCTTATACCGCTGACGAGCACGTACTTAGTCTGGCACTCAGCTTCATTGCTTACCAGCTTTTCATATAGCCTCCTCCATGCCCGTCACCTTTCTGACGCTGGGGAAAAGACACATAACACAACATAGGAGGGATGACCGCTTCATCGGTTTTTGTCTCCTCTGGAGCCACTGTAATAAATGAGGATTTGATGGCAGCGGTGCATCAAATTGCAGTTTGGTGGAGCTGGACCCCGAGGCAGCTTCGGGACACAGGTGCCACCGAATATTTGGTATGAGCCACCTGCCCCAGGACAGAAGTGATGTGCGGCCGCTGATGTGTGGGTGTCACATGTACTCCAGGTCCGTATGAATCCAAGCTGGTGAACATTTTGATAAAACTATGTGAATCAATATAATTCACTTAATAGACTGACCCTCCGGCGTGGCCTCGTAACTATACAACATTGTTGGAACCATTATTCCTTCAAACGCCCATTTTTGCTCTCCAGGATAACGTTTTAGCCTTCCACACATTCTTCAACGCTCCCAGAACTTTCGTCCCCTCCCCAACCCTGTGACTCACTTACCCTTCCAAGGTTCCATCCGATGCTAAATCCACTCCCAGTTATCTCAAGAACCTCACTTACTCCAGTTTTTCTCTATTCAACTTTACCTCCCAATTGACTTGTCCTTAAACCCAACCGAACCTAATAACCTTGCTCTTATTCACATTCACTCTCAGTTTTCTTCTTTCGCACACACTTTACCAAACTCAGTCACCAGCTTCTGCAGTTTCTCACCCGAATCAGCCACCAGCGCTCTATCATCAGCGAACAACAACTGACTCACTTCCCAAGCTCTCTCATCCACAACAGACTGCATACTTGCCCCTCTTTCCAAAACTCTTGCATTCACCTCCCTAATAACCCCATCCATAAACAAATTAAACAACCATGGAGACATCACGCACCCCTGCCGCAAACCGACATTCCCTGAGAACCAATCACTTTCCTCTCTTCCTACTCTTATATATGCCTTACATGGTAAAACTTTTCACTGCTTCTAGCAACTTACCTCCCACACCATATATCCTTAAATCCTTCCACAAAGCATCTCTATCCACCGTATCATATGTCTTCTCCTGATCCATAAATGGTACATACAAATCTATCTGTTTTTCTAAGTATTTCTCACATACTTTCTTCAAAGCAAATACCTGATCCCCACATCTTCTACCACTTTTGAGGTCACGGGGAAATGAAACACGATAAGTTCCCAAGTGCACTCCTAAGTAATAACCACATCAAAAGGGGAGTTGAACGAAAGAAATATAACAGTCAGTTGATGTACAACGAAGAGACGTAGTTAGGACTATATTTGGTATACAAGTGGCTACCCGAATGGAGGTCGGGTGCGTTCGAGTGTGGCAACAAGGGTATCGTAAATTTATTATGAGGACGTGTATTATTCATTTTCCAAGACTTGTCTCTGTGAACTACATTGCTCACAGACACTAACATTAAACTTTGTAGGATGCGCCGCAGACACGCTCGTTGGTTCTGGGTATATTTCCCAGACACAGGAGAGGGTAAAGACTGTGGTGCTGAAGTATCTCATTAACATAATTACATTATAATCTGTTTAAACGAGGTTGTCCTGGATTACGTTCGGTGACCTGTCTTTAATAAGTACCTTGTTGAACGAGCAAATAATATCTCTCGTTTACTCTGAAAACGTTAAGGATTATGTCGTTTTCTAAGAGATTACCAAGTTTAAAATGGTATTCACTAATCCTAAAACGCTTACTCCCTGTTCGTGGAAACGAGAGTACATTTGCCTATATTCATCATTAATCGCGTAAAATTCAAATATATTAATGCCGTATCTTTTCATATGAGGATTTAGTGCCATTAAACTCGAAGGAAGAGGATATTCTCGAGCGAAATATGACCAGCGAGGTCCAATGTAATAAACTGGCGCCCCATTTTCTCTTAAAATCTCTTCTTCTCTCACTCGCAGAAAGGATAGGATGCCTCCGATGAACCCGGTCAGAATCTGTACCGGATTCGGCGCACCTGCGCAGTACGATTCAGAACATTCTTGTGGAGAATCAGCTGGCATTGGTGTTCCGTAAAGTTAAGACATACCAACTTCACTTGTTTTTACCTTGGGTTCGACTATGAAATTCATCAGATACGTAAATTTGTGCGCAAGAGTCAGTGAGGCGAGAAAAAGGGAAATGGTGACATTTAGCAAGGTTTGACAGCCAGTCAAGTGACGGCATCCATCGGGCGGTGCTTGTTGTTTATATAAGCGTAGCAAGTGGGCGAAAGGGGACCATTTGAACTCGGTGAAGGATTCGTCGTCAGAGAAGGGATTTTAAAGAACAGCCAATTAACGGCCAGCATAATAGTTACGAACAGTGCTATTCAACAGAAGACAAGCATAGCCGGCGTAAAACAAGTTCAAAGAACGAAAAAAAAATGAAAATAAACTTGATTTATTAATGAACTTAACGCTTCGTAAATATTACACACCGGCATGCAATACATTTATCAAAAGTGTTGATCAAACTGAGCAATCCAAATACCATTCCTGCATATTTCCATCCTATTCAAAACCATCGTCATTGTCGTGAAAGGGATTATGTGAAGTTTCCATGAGTTCCTGGGATATATTTCCATTTATTTCCGTTCCGGCAGACTTGTGGTGTGAACCCGTGCATAATAAAGACGCTGTTGAGCGTAGTATACATAAACCAGTGGATTAAACATGGAACCTGACTGTGGAAATGTGACGGGCCGGGGTGGGCTAACAAGCCCAAATCGCCGGAGGCAGTTTACAACATCGGGTGACGTAAGTGGTCCAGGCATTTTAAATTGCTGTCGATCAAGTCCGGCATTAATTTGCTCTCCTTTAATTCATCAAGAGCTGGATGTTGCTTCATTGCTTCTGAATAACTTCTGCTGCTAGAGCTGCTTATGATA
>JAUTXX010516401.1:0-11661 GCA_032273605.1 Panulirus laevicauda | reverse complement strand
TGCATTTGTGGACATGTATGTATATACATGTGTATGTGGGTGGGTTGGGCCATTCTTTTGTCTGTTTCCTTGCACATCAGGAAGGTAGTGCTAGGAAACAGACAAAGAATGGCCCATCCACTCATATCTACATATATATACATAGATGCCCACATATGCATATATACATATACATACATATACATGTACATATTCATACTTGCTTGCTTTCATCCATTCCTGTTGCTACTCTGCCCCACAGGAAAAGAGCAACACTATCCCCTGTTTAAGTGAGGTAGCGCCAGGAAAGCAGACAAAAAAGGCCACATTCGTTCACACTCATAGGAAGGTCTAGCCTCTGACATATGTCCTCATCAAGGCTGGGTCTTTATTGAAATATGGAGAGGATTATGAAAGGGAAAAAAAAGAGACAGGAAAGTATTTATGAACTTTGGAAGAAGTGGAAAACCTGTCTTTTAAAATGTGCTAGGTCATAGTTATCAGGAAAGACATGAGAAGGTAGAGAGTTCCAAAGCTTTGAGGTGTAGGGAAAGAAACAGTTATCAGCCTACCTTTAAGTTGCCAACACACAGTAATCATGTGGTGCTGCAGATTGCCGAGTATTGCTTGGTATAGCTATATATACATAAATACATGCACTTAAGTCTAAGCCAGGTACCCAACTTATCAATCAACCCATAGCAAAGGACGAACAACTGGGCTGACCATGCACCAGATGCTGCAACCAGAATTTGAACCTATGCGCTGACCCTGGATGGCTCATTAGTGTGTCATGATCAGCAATGCTAACTAACACACCATGGAAGTCCAATCTTTATTTCATGTGATGCTGCCATCTGTTGTGCCAATGCAAAAACTTAAGTTTTCTGTGCAGTCAATGATGATAAATTGCTTCAGTAATATCAATAGAGGGATTCTGTAATTTGACTGTCAGAGTACAAGTTGTGCTAAAAACAGCACAAACACAGACATGCAGATTGCGTTTTGGTCGCAAAATACATTTGAAGCCTTTTTGAATCAGGTATTGTCACTGTTTCTTGAAGGGCATCTACCATAGCTGTAATAAATCATGAAACAAGTTATGCAAAAAATAGCTTCACAAACAGCTAGACTTAGACATGCAGATTACATTTTGGTAGCAAAGTGCATTTGATGCTGTTTATGAATCAGGTATCGTGTTATATTTCTTGAAGGGCATCTTCAATAGCTAGTAATAATCATGAAACAAGAGGACTGAATTACGTCACTTGATTCATCAAGTTTGACACGATGGTTTAAATTACATTCTTCTGAGTCCCATCAAGTAGAAATTGAACATGTTTTTCCAATGCAGGACAGCAAATGAGAAATGTACTTATACTCTGCATAATTATCATAATGTTATGCATTCTCTGACTGAGACATCTTTTTTCAAGAGCAAGGTTAAACCTATGACTTACAGAGTGTTTGCTCCTTGGTAAGGTCCTCTCATGTTTGACCCACCATCAAAAGCTTATCTATGCATTCTGCTGATATCCAGCGAAAGGCTTTTCAGTTTGTTAATACTGGTTATAGCAGTTTCCTCCCCAGTGTTTTTATAAGTGGTGTTATATCTAGTAAAATCCTCTCTGAATCAATTTTTAGTCACATCTTATCGAATTCCTAAGGATAATTATTTCATTGTTGAGACAACAGTTGATTCATCTGTAGTCACAACCACTGTCAAATTTTTCCTGTCCCAGTGCTGTCCTCAATTTTGTTCATTGCCTGTACTTAGCAAGGGAAAATCTGTTTTCTTGATGCACAATAGCTTTTATACTTGTTATATCAGAAATATTTTTGCTTAATTCATTTTCCTTCCAAATCTTGAGCAAATTGTAGGATAGCCATCCGGTTGCTGCCTGGATTAAGTGACATAATGTGTAATTGGACCCTGCTAAACTTTGACTTACTTTATATATACATTCCTTTACATAAACTGCCCTGAGGGTATATGCCCCAGTGCCTCCTAACCCTTTGGGTGCACCACAGCTAGTATAACAAAATTTTCTGAAGGATCATGTTCCTAGGCCCTCCCTTGCTGCCAAGGAAAATGTCATGCAGCAGCAGTCAAGGTGATCAGGCACTGCTAGTGGAAAGTTGTACCGAACCCAAAAGTTGGCAATATTCAGTTAAGCTTTAGTAACCTATGGTAAAGAAAGAAAGTGCTTGCATCAAAGTCATGGGGAAAAAATGAATACTATACGTCTGGAAACAAAAGCAAGCTGCAGTACCAAGACACCCATGTGTGAAAGAACAAGTGAAATTTCATATTCTTAAGCCAGTTTAGTAAAAACATAATTACATGAACAGTATCTCTTATATCAGGTGTTATAATTGTCTTTAAAATTTTTATCCATCATCCAGAATTTTGTGTACCATATAGCATTACTAACAGATTGATACTACATATGTGTTCTCATCATATTAATGAAATGAGTGCAAGCAAAGGTGAATTGAAATTTATAGAAATAGGATTGCACATTGTGTATTTGATTTGAAGCTGTACATATAATTAAAGCATTAAGGACTGTATATTAGTATGATATATTCCTGAGTCTGAGCAGGGAAGGTAACTTGTTATATGACCACAATACCTTTACTCCAGCTTATTCAGCATTACTCTGAGGATACTGCCCGACATCCTTCTTGACCCTGATGACCACCTAAGTGTCCTCTGGCACATGTTACACCTGAGAAGCATGATTTTGTTAGATTATGTACCACTCAATTGATGTAGATTTACACTGCTGTATTTTTCTGTCACTAGAGAGTTCCATGACTTATTCATTATTAGGCAGTCTGTTACAGAGAACCTCCATTGCCATAACTGTAACTGGGTGAATCATCTCTAAGACATGATATGCAGGGTGACCTTAGTCCACTTTTTTTTTTTTCAATCTTGTTACTGGGAAGAACACTTGATTTTGGTTGCAGAAAGCCACATGGCCCATTCTATTAAAATCTCCCATACTTGACATTTCTGCAGTGTCTTCATTATCGAAGTTGCATTTTGCACACAGGATTGGTGTGATATAATGAATTGATGTCCAGGATACAGACAAGAAAGAGTAACTTGGGGTTTGTGGTTTTTGTTGGGTTTATGGCTGGTGGAGTGTTGTTTAAGACTGGTTTAGAAGGACAGTTGTTTAGTAGATGAATAGCTGGGTTGACTGTGGACTGACTGATATAACCAGGATTCAAACCTATGCACTCAGCCCTGGGTGGCCTGTGAATGCATCACGGTCAGAAACACTAACCACCACACAGGAGTCCATATTGAAGCACTGGGCTAATCCCCTTGGCAAGTCACATACATAAATCACTTAAAGCAACATCCCAAAACTGAACTCTGATATGCCACTGGAGTACCCAACCCATTTCAAGAGGGCTCCTCTGTTATGATTTCCTTTGTTTCCTACTCCTAAGATAATGTTTTTACATTGAAGGAGTCTCCCTCATATGCCAGTCTAAAAATTCATCTTCTTCACCATCCTTCTATGTGTTCTATATGTCTATATCTCTGAATGCCCTTTCCCTCTGGGAACTCCCATAAGGGGGTGGCCACAACAAAAGAGCCTCCATTACTGGAGAAATCCAGTGTCACTTCGTAGCCTTCATTGCCTCACCCTTAACATGCCACTGGCAAAGGGCAACTCTAGCACAGTGTTTCCAAAGGTTCATACCAAATGTTTCTTCAGATTACTTCTGCTTGATGTGTTTACCCAATATTCCTGTTAAATGTTCCAACCAACTACTACCTAATGCTCCTCCCAAATGTTCTTGCATACTGCTTCTACTCAATGTTTTTCTCTAATGTTCCTGCCTAATGTTCGTATTTACTACTACTACTACTACTACCATTTTGCCAACAGGCAGGGTTTGTACATAGTGCTCGTTACAGGAAAATTTAGAATCATGAAGAATGGAGTTGTTTTCAGATGGTATGTGGTACAAGGAGAGATTGTATATTTGTAGATAGAAAGCCAGTAGTCCATGTGTTGGTGAAGCAGGAAGAAAAGAATGCTACATGGGTCAGAGGATTACACTATGACAACCACTGAAGTGCTGGTACACTATGCAGCCATAATGAACCATTACCCTCCCAATAGTCAGACTAGTAGTACTGATGATATACCTCTCTGGTCGGTGGATGCTTCCATCTACTACCTACAGTGTAAAATACCCTCTGGCAGTCCACCCATTCATATCTTGTCTACACAGGAGCTTATTCCCTCATAGAACTCTGGATGGCTTATCATACGAGATCTTCTTTCCCTGAACCTATGTTGTCTTTCACTTTGGTAGTTTCTTCTCTCCTAATGATAATCCATTCACTCTCTGATTGTTTTATCCTGCACTTTACAAAAAATGCTCATCAGTGAGCCTGGGCTGTGGTTTTAGTGCAATATCCCAATCTCCTTTTTCCAGTTCCCTGGGGAAATTTGACAGTAGGAGGGAGCTTTGCTTATGTTTTATGCTGTGGACTTTGTCTTCCCAGTATTTTTTGATGAAACAATAACCTTTTTCTCTCTCAGTGCTCACAAAATACTCCAAGCTCTCTGTTGACATACTTGTATGCCTCACATATTCAGCCACCATCATAATCTTTACCGACGTCTCATCTACCATTTTACATGGGCAATTTGCATTTCCCTCCTAAATTTACATTTTTAACTTATGCTTATATGGCAGGCTCTTCACACTGCTATTTTCACTTTATTGATCCATCTGTTATCATCAACTCCATTGACATTTACAGTAAATAGGGTGAAGTAAGTGTATATAGGCATGAACCTCAATCACAAATTCAGATGTGTATCATGTCTATACTTTACCCAAATCTTGTACCAAGTAGAGAAATCTCTTCAGCCTTTTCATTGTGGCAATTAAGATGCATTGGTTAGGGATGTTTTTCACAAATTGGAAATGTATTGCAAAACATATTTTACAGACTTTGATAGGTATTTTTACAGCAGTATAACAACATGATTAATATTTTCAGGTGCCCATATTGTCCCCACTTAGCGCAAAAGTTTGAAGGTGTGGCTATGATGCGACATCTTCTAGTATCACATCCTTGCAAGCCAGCTTTCCCTTGTGATTCCTGTTGGCGGGTGTTTGTGAAAAGAGCAGATTTCAAGAATCATCAACAGCATTGCCAACAGTCTATATGTTAGGAATTATTTCATTAAGGGAATATTAATGGACTTACTTTTTTTTCTAATTCTGAACACCCACTATTATTTAAGAGGACATGAGTGTAAGGTTTGCTTGATTTGTCTATCAAAAAGGCAGCTTTATGATATACTAGATGATAACAGCATGTGTGAAAATATTTGGCAGTGTCAAGTTAGTTGTAATAAAAAAAGATATAAGAATATTTATTGCACTGAAGAAATGTTTGAAAAATCTAACTAAATAATAACCCTTTCATGTTTGGCAATGGAATATTTATCTAAGAAACTTGGAACTTTTTTAAGTTTATGTCACTAGTGAACTGACTATTTGATTATTGTTTTTCAAAAATTTGTAGTGTATTTAGATCTCCAGTCTCTCAAGATTTTCCTTTAGAAATATCCGGTTACTCAGTTACATGGAATGTTAATTCCATCTTCATAAATTGGCATATTTGAAACAGCCAGTTGTAGACTGAGGCAAAAATGGAGCATTAAGTGCGGCCTGCCCTCTTTGGTTGAAGAATTTATAACTGACATTCATGGATTGCCATGTAACCATGCTGACAGTGTATTTTATGCTTTTTCCATCTTTTAATTCAGATGTGGAGAAAACCTTAACTTCCTGTTAAACAGCGATGCATTTACTTATCAGATTTATTCATGGAGACTGCAAAGGAAAATCAAGAGATTTCTGCAGTTCTGATAATTAGATATGATGGACTATGAAAGGATTGTTAGGTATAGTTCAGGAGATTAGTTGTTTACTGTTTTCATAATTGAGAATTTCAATTGAGATCACCTGTCACATTTGTATAAGATCTACCAGGTTAAGGTTAGTTATGTGGATATCTAGTTGGTAGTGAAAATATGATCATACCAGAAATTTATCTTTAGTTTGTAAACAGTACTACCCACCTAATGATATATTCTGAAAACCAGTGTATTCTTTTTAATGCTATCCTGCTTAGATATGCTCAGATTCACAACCATACACACATTATGTTACTTATACATGAAATTGTATTGATACGAAGTTATACTTTTTTTCCAGTGTTTTTTACACCAAATGAAGATTAGCTTGGTAAACTTGACCTTGCATGTCATGTATACCTTTGCTTTGGTATTTGATTTGTTGCTTTTTGTCATCATATGGCATTACTTATCCAGGTTGAGTATCCCATATCCAAAATGCCTGGGACCAGAAGTTTTGGATTTTGGAACATTTGCAAATACATGATAAGATATATTGGGATGGGTCCCAATTCTAAACACAAAATCCATTCATTACTTATCCAGGTTGAGTATCCCATATCCAAAATGCTTGGGACCAGAAGTTTCAGATTTTGGAATATTTGCATATACATAATAAGATACCTTGGGATGGGACTCAATTCTAAACTCAAAATCCATTCATGCTTCATATACACCTTATACACATAGCCTGAAGGTAATTTATACAATATTTTAAATCAATTTGTGCGTAAAACAAAGTTTGTGTCACAACCTCAACCGCCCACATGGACAATCTGTGGTTGTTTGGCATCACCTTCAATTCCTGACTCTGAATTTATATGCTTCTGATAGGTGAGGTCAGGTATGGAATTCTTCACTTGTAACATCTTGTTGCCAATCACAAAGTTTCGGATTTTGGAGCACTCAGGATACCAGATTTTCAGATTAGGGACGCTCAACCTGTAATATTTAGTAAATGTCTCTGAAAGAATATTTGCCACACTTTGCTATGATAGATTAATTGTTAAACACTGTATGATAGCTCTCTAGGATGCATTTTTATACCATTGTGAACAGGTTAATTTTTAAAGTACCCTTATTAGGAGCTGATACTCTTTTGTTTTATCACACTAAATATATCCTCCAATGTCAGCATAAAGGATGGGTAGAAAACGTTAGTGATATGCCTCTAAATGCTTATACTGTATTAATTATTTTCACACAAGTATGTTTATTAAAAAAAAATGGCAGGTTATGCATATGAATCATTAAGAATTTATATGTGGATAAAGAAAAATGTATAAACACAGTATTATTAGGAATTTTTTCAAACAACTTACTACATATGTTTGTACAAGAGTAATTTTTATAATTCTTTGATTTTCTTGAACTCTGAGAGTGCTGTGTTTTAAGAAGCCCAGAGTTATAGTTATGCCAGAATGACTAATAAATGTTGAATTAAATAAAAGTCCACAATATGCTTTTCAATTTACATTTCTTGAAATTCTTAATACATTTCTGTACATCTGATAGTACAGTCGCTCTATATCCAAGATATACCTTCCCTTACCTCTATGCCCATGGAGTCTTCTTTGTGGCTTGTGCAGCACACAGAAAGCTGGCCAAATCCACCAGGCAGGACCACAAATCATAAAGGCTTAACTTGGTCTGTGCTCCTCTTGGGAGCAGGCAGTTGATCAATGAGTCCCATGCTGCACTTCAGCTGTGGTAATTACTTATATGTACTGTACAAGGAGAGGCTTCACTTGCAGTGTCCCATCTTCTGAACTTCCATCAAGTAGCCTTTTCAATCTTTGTAAATTGCTACCATTCAGTTCCTCATTGATTAGTTCTTTTCAAAAACCAGGCTTTATAACATACTTTTCAACGATCTTTTTGCCCAGCTTTTAGTTCTGGCCTATGGTTAACTTGGAGCTGCGTCCCTTGAAGAATGGTTCCCATTCAATGTCATCATACTGATTCAAAAACTTGATGGCTGTCATCAGGTCCCCCTCGTACCTCCCTCTCTTTCTCTCTCCTCCATGGTGGCCAGCTTTGTGGCCCTCAGCCTCTAATTGTAGCTCATTTCTCTTAATTCAGGTACCATCTCAATTGCTCTTCTCTGTACCCTGTTAATTAGATCTGTGTGCTTCTTTTGTTGTGATGACAAGATCTGTAAGGCATAATCCAGTTTTGGTCTGATATATGCACTGAATGATTTTACAAAACATCCTTAGCCATGTATTTGAATCCAATTTTAATATTTGCCAGCAAATGTTTTTTTTTTTCATAATTGCCTTTTTCATAATTCTTTTAGCTCAGATGATACAATAGACATAATGTCAACATCTAAATCTCTTTCATATGCAGATTCCTGTAATTTATTTCCTGCTAGGTAATAATCATTCTGAGGCCTTCTTTCGTTCTATCCCATTTCATCACCTTGCACTTATTCATTGAATCTTATCATCCATTTACCTAACCAAATTCAGAGTTTGTCCAGGTCCCCCTATAGTGGGTGCAATCACCATCGTTCTTTATATCCCTCGTGGTCATGGGATCATCCACAAAATGTTTACATACAGTTCTACTTTATCAAACAAATAATCTATACACACTTATGCCACTTGTAACCCCAGCCCATTTCAGGGATACACCTCTTATCTGTTTTCTTTGCTCCCTTCCAATAAGGTAGTCTTCTATCCACTGAAGGAGCAAACCTGTTATTCCTGCCAGTAGATGTGGATTTTCAATCAAAGTCCATTTAAGAACTGTGTCAGAGGCCTTCTGGCTGTCAAAGAACATATAGTGCACCCATACTTCAATGATATAAGACAGGGTTCTCTCAGTAATAGAAGTCTAGAAGATGTATGACCTCCATTTCCTAAAACCATGTTGTCTCCTAGGTAGAGTTTCCCCATTGCAAGTAGTCATTCATTTATTTTCTCATGATCTTTTCCAATTTTTACAAACCACACATTATTGCCAGGTTAGTTCCCCAATACCCTTTCCTAAATATAGGCACAACAATTGCCCTTCTCCACATCTTTGGAACTACACCTTCCACTGATAACTTAAAAAACATTTATTTCTACTTTTCTAGCAAATGCATCTGCACATTTTTCCAACACATATGGGGAGACTTTATCTAGATAATGGGCTTTGTATGGGTCAAGTTGTTCAAAGAAGCATGAATGCTGGCTGACTCATCATAGTTGGCTTCTCTCCTGTGATGATACTGCTTGCAGTCCGAGTCCATCAGCTCCTATTCAGGATAAGTAAGATCCACACATTCTTGTTATTATAATATAACTCCAAGAACTTTTATGGGGCTCCTACTACTTGGATCGTGTGTTACACTCAAACTCAAAAGCAGGGAATGAACTTTGTAGCGAGAAGTTCCTTTAAGAAGCTGTCCATTTTCAGCAACTGAGGATTACAGCAGTCCCTTTGTGAGGTGAGTACTGTACAGTTTAGGAGTACATGTTAGGCATCTTCAGTATGCCTAACAGCATATCAACATGAGTAGTGTTCTGATATACTGAATCTGTGTTTTTAAAGTTGCAGAGATGGATTATGTCTAGGACATACAAAAGAAAGTGTAATTTGTATATGTCTGGGGATGATCCTGTTGGGTGCATTTCTTGTACAGTGGTGTTTAAGACTGGGTTGGGTGGGCAGAGCTTCAATGTTTGTATAATCATTTTGGCATGTTCATGTTTTGTCGTGTTTTTGTGAGGGTGATGCATCTGTGAGCATAGGTTAAGTTAAAAGTTTGGATGTGCTAGGAATTGGGGAAACCCATATCCTTGAGCAAAGTGTATGGAATGAAAATGGAAACAATGAATGCAAGTTGTAGGAAGGCATAGAAGGAGTGGGGTGTTCAGGAGTGAATGAAAGTTATCAGGGAAGAAGGATGTGCAATTGTGCTACCTACCTATATATCTATATCTCCAACTGCCGTTCCTACCTGGAACTCCCTCAAGGGATGACCATGGAAATAGTCTCTATAACCGGTGAACTTCAGAGCATTTGTGCTATTACCGAGAATATGGGAGGTGATACAAAGAATGAATGGAATGGATCAAGATTAGTGTGAGTGACAGGAAAGTTTTCAGTTGTGTGAAAATTACTTGAAAAGTATCTAGAAAAAGATAAGAAGTTGTATACAGCTTTTATGATCTGGAGAGAGCTTATGACAGAGTCAAGTTGAGTGCTTTATGGGATGTGTTAAGGATATATGGGGTAGAGGTGACAACTCTTGGATGGTGTAAAAGCCCTCTATACAGTAGCAAATATATGTGTAGGAGTGAATGGAGAACAGAGGTGAAAGGTTCATTATGCATCTGGGTGTGAGGCAGGGATGTATCATATTACCATGACTTTTTAACATATATATGGATGTAGTGATAAGAGAGATAAAAGCAAAAGTAGGGAAAGGGGGTGCAGAGATGAAGTGTGACGGTGAGGTTGTGACAAGCCTATTTGTGGATGATTCCGTGTTGTGTGGTATGAGTGAAGAGGAGTTGCAGAAGGTTGTAAGTGTGTTTATGATGAGTGTAGGCTAAGGCGATTGAAGGTAATTGTGAGTAAAAGTAAAGTAATGGTGTTTGATAGGAAACAGGGTGAAAGTATAGATTTTACAAAGCCCTATAGAGTGAAAGAAAATTTACAAAACTGTATTACAGATAAGGGGGAGAAAGATTGGAAGATTTGAGAGAATTTAAGTATTTAGGAGCTAACTTGAGTAACTTCAGTGATATGGAAGGAGAGATTAGGGAGAGAAGAGTACAGGATTGAAGAGGCACTGGGTCCCTTAATAGCATAATGAAGGGTAGAGGTGTAAGCATGGGAGTGAAGAAAGGATTAAGGGTCAGCATAGTCCCTGTGCAACCAAAACAGGCTGTGGAAATGAGCTATTTTAGAGGAACATATGGTATGACTAGATGGAATGACGAAAGAAATGTAGGGGTGTATGAGAGATTTGGTAAGGCAGGGGATGCAAAGGGAATGAACAATAGCAAAGGGAATAAATTGAGGAGTAGCAGTGCAAGTGAAACAATATTTTGAGGTGGTTTGGATGTGTGGAAAGGATACAAGATGGGGAGTTTACAAGGAGAGCTTATGATAGTATAATTAAAGAGGTTGGTGTGAGAAGACCACCTGTGATGGGAAAATAGAATGGAAGAGTACTGGAGGGAAAGGAATGGTGGAAGAATGCATGAATGCAAGGAAAGCATGTAAGGACAGGGATAAGTGAACACTTTTGTTATGCCTTGATAAAAGTTCTGGAGGAATCAGGCATCAGAGAAATAGACATAGATGGGGTAAGCTTTTTCTTATGCCTTGGGGGTTGGTGATTATTTATGGAGTGGTTTGGATGAAAAGGATCTAGTGCTGCAAAATCATGGAAAAATATATTCAAATGAATTCTACCTAGTAGTCACAAGATTGATTTTGAAAATACAGGTAATAAACATTAAACATAGTAAAGAAAGTGTTATATGATACCAATATATAGTATCATAAACTTGCCAACCACTCTGCCATCAAGCCCAACACACAATAAATTAAGTGATTTTAAATATCTTTCATAAATTATTAGTTTTAAAAGTTTGTAGCCTTTTTTTATTTTCTACTGTTCCTGACTCTACCTTACTTGTGTGCGAGGTAGCCCTAGGAAAAGACAATAGAGGCCACATTCGTTCACACTCAGTCGCTAGCTGTCATG
>JAUTXX010516379.1:0-11662 GCA_032273605.1 Panulirus laevicauda | reverse complement strand
TTTCCTCTTTACTAAAGAGCTCGACCTGTGTCCTGTTTTTTTTTTTAATATCTTTTCCAAAAAGCTAGTGATCAGAGATCCCACCACTCGCCCCACAGCATATTTACATCCAGTAGTGTCTCTCTTACACACCTATCAATTAATATATAATCTAATAATGCCTATTAATCATCTCTTCTACTTTCATACATGTATGTACTTGTGTATTTCCCTCTTTTTAAACCAAGTATTCCCAGTCACCAGTCTTTTTTCAGCACACGACTACATAACACTGAATGCTCCATGTGCACCTATGATACCCTCAAGTGCCACGTTACTTCCGCATTCAAATCACCCATTACTCATACCTGGTCTTATCCATCAAAACAGCTGACACACTTGCTTAGCTGCTCCCAAAACACTTTCCTCACATAATCTTTATTTTCATGGCTAGGTGCATAAGCACCCATAACCATCCATCTCTCACCATCTACTTTCAGTTTTACCCACATTAGTGTAGAATTTATTTTCTTACACTCTGTCACACTCTAACAAATGCTTCAGGAGTAGTGCTACTTCTTCCTATCTCTTGTCGTTTCACCAACCACTGACTTTACTCCTTGCTTTGCTTCACTCAGAGCTCGAACATCCAGGTTTCTTTCCTCAAACATACTACATATCTCTCCTCTCTTTTTGGTTTCATCCACACATTCAGACACCCCAATCTAAGCCGTCAGGCATGATGAGCACTCTCTGCCTGGCTCTTCTCTTTCCTCTTATATAAATTGAAATAAAAGAAGGGGAGTTTCCAGCCCCTGACCCCGCTCTCTTTAGTTGCCTTCTATGACATGCAGGGAATACGGAAGTAGGATTCTTTCTCCCCAACCTCAACCTGAGTGAGGTAACTTTCTTATTCTGCCTCTTATTGCCATTCCATTTGTCCATATCCCACCTCCCTCGTAACTGTCATGTCACCCTCTTACTGCTTCCTTAAGTCCCTTTCATGCCTCTCCAGTTCCCTTGTTTCAGTTATCACCCTGTGCCATTTTTTGCATGAGTACTGATTTGATCTCTTGCGTCAAAACTGCCCAAGCATACACCTTATTTTTCACAATTTTTATTTTCTTTTGGAATTATTAGACATTCCACCTGTCAAACATTCGTAGCACATTCATATCTAACAACCTTTCTTTGGCACTAATGTAAGTTTATACATACAGGGCTTGACTAACAAACATCCATACTTATGAATGAGCTCCAAAATACAGTATTTAATTCCTGTTGTGACATATAATCAATTACTCTTACTTATGAACTGCAGAACTACTTAGAGGTGCATCTTTTTCTTTAGATGTAGTTTAATATATTGCTCTATTAATTATATTTACTTTGCAATACCATATCCCATACATTATTACATTCAGATACAAGTATATATTCTAATTTTATGCATGTTTCTATTTTTTCCAAAATACAAGCTGTTTATCTTATGAACAGGATCAACAGTGTAATCCATTCGTAAATCAGGGACCCCCAGTAATACATTGACCCCAGCTTCAGTTATCCATGAATGCAAGTTTCCTAAAACTTCATATTCCTAATTACCATTCCTCTTTCAATGCTCAACAAGCTTTTCCTTGTTCTCATGAACACCAAGGATCCAGTGCACTTAGATTCTACTTTCAGTTGCCTCATTGCTCACTCTTGCAATCAAATACTCAAGTACTGTGATGTGATTCCTTACATGAAAACTGTCTTTGCGTTCTTCATAACTCCTCCTAAAATGCATTCCTTCTTGCTCATATATATCATTGGTGCATAAGCATTAGGAAGTCTTTTCCTACCATCACATTAGATACAGTCTTATAATTTCATTTTCCACTTATAACAAAGCCAACAATAGTATTTCTCATTTGCGCAGATTTGTACAATTAAATAATTTATTCTCCAGGACCGTGAGAAGGGACGCTATCTACAGCTATACCTTGAAGAAGTAATTAAGGAGAGGAAGGAGCGTGAACAGTGGAACAAGAAGTGAATGCTCTTGCCTGATGCTTATGTACATTTCTGTTGTCCTCAAAACTTGGAACACATTACAAGACATTGGACTTAAGGGATTTTTGAAATGAAAAGGTTTCACATTTAAACTTACAATTGTAGTAAGTTAGAATGCAATATTTTGTATAAAATGTACATTTATATCTAAAACCCTGATAGTTGATGCAAGTGTGTTTTATTGTACAAAGTTCAGATTATAAATTAATTGACTTCATGATGGATCAGTTTGTTTTATTTCTCTAATGAATAAGACTCCTGAATATTTTTATTATTGTTATTATGAAAGCTCTCAAAATTCTAATTGCTTACTTTCGAAGCTGTTATAGCAAAATATCAATAGAATGTGCCTAAGCTATCCAGTCACCCTACATTTTAGGTAAGAAATGCTTTTAAGTATATTCATTTTTGACATTTTCTTCAAAGCATTGACATTTTTTTCAAATTCTATTGCCATTTTCCATGTCAGCAAGGTAGTGCCAGAAATAGACCAAGAAAGGCCACATCCACTTATATCCATTCTTTAGCTGTCGTGTAATGCACCGAAACTACAGCTCCCTGTCAACAACTAGGCCCTGTAGACCTTTTCAGGGTTTACCCTGGAGACTCCACATTTCCTATTTAGTGTACTGACAGCACGTCAACCACAGTATACCACACTGTTCCAGTTCAATGTACAACATGCACACCTTTCACCCTAATGCATGTTCAGGCCTCAGTTGCTCAAAATCATCCTCACTCCATCCTTCCATCTCCAATGTGGTTTCCCCCTTCTCCTTGTCCCCTCCACTTCTGACATGTATATCTATGTACACCTAACCTCACTCATTCTTTCCTTATGTTCAAACCATTTCAGCTCACCCTCTTTAGCTTTCTTAACCATACTGTCCATACTGAAGTACCTTTTTCTTACCCTATCATTATTTCTTTGATCACCCCTCCTCGCAACACATATTCTCAAACATTTTACTTCCAAACACACACACTTTCCTCCATAAGTCCTCATCTATAGCATACAACATCAATGGTACTACTATACCTTCAGACATAACCATTTTCACTCTCACAGATGATGAACTTTCATTTCACTTCAAAAATTGACGATTCCTAAGACTGGCCTCGAAAAAAATCCCAAGATGAACCACAGAATACCAAGATTGTCTAGTTTAACATAAATGACATCCATTTTACTGAATAAAAACTTGGAATTAATGCTATTTGTTACCACTGGGATCCTCAGCATTGCCTGGGTGAGGAGTTGCCATGTCCTTCCTTTTCCTGTTGGCCTCCTGATCCATGTACCACTTGTGGCAGTGCCCATCCTCAACATCTTTCACAAGTGATGTCAACGGCTCCCACTAATGACAAGATACCTCCACTCATGCAATAGCTTGCTTTGCATGGAGGTGATTGGCTACAGTGGACACATGGGGTCTATTTATCTGCTTAGTTTTGGTTGTGTTGAGCTGAGGAAACACCCTCTCAGCACATGCATGAGAGTTAAATAGAGCCAAAAGGCTGCACATAAAGTTTGAAGGACTGAATTCGGACTGATTGTTGCCAACTTTGTTTGCAGTTCAAACCAGAAAGTTGTTGCTGTATCACTCTAGTTTTTCAATTCTTTAGCTTACATTAAATCCCTCCACTGATCCTGCACTTTATGTAAGTCTTCTTTCACAAGTGTAGGAAAATGTAGTGCATTTTTTTCTGTGGACTTGATGTTCCTCTGAGGGGAAAGAGCTTGTGTGTGTTAAATGATTTGAAGCATGGATAGAACACTGTTTTCATCAAATGTAAATCTCTATTTGAGAACACAGTTCCACTAAGAAAGCCAGTCTAGGGAAAATCTTTCTTCATCTCCTAGAGGTTCCTTAAGAAGCTTAGCCTCACATCTACCACAAACATTAAGGTCACTAACTTTGTTGTACGTAACAGCATTATTAGGATCAATGGTAGGTAGTCAGCTTAAAAGTATGCTTCATTATGAAAAAACATACCCAAAATACTTCTGTATTCAGCTGAAATGATAGAGAAGAGTGTTGGAAGTCTGAAATGCTACAACTGAAATTTTAGATTCATTTTGTCTACTTTGGATAGGACATAGTTCAGAAATAGTAGCATATGCTTGATTCCTGAAAAGGTCATAGT
This sequence comes from Panulirus laevicauda, assembly GCA_032273605.1. NCBI lineage: Eukaryota > Metazoa > Arthropoda > Malacostraca > Decapoda > Palinuridae > Panulirus > Panulirus laevicauda. The sequence continues at coordinate 7,480 of JAUTXX010516379.1, read as the reverse complement.
TTTGTGTAACTGGGCTGCCCCATCCACTCTGGTTTGGCTTCTCCCTGTAAAAAAGCTGCAGTGCATTCCAGTGTTTAGAATTCTGGATATGACTGACCCTCTCAACATCCAGCAAGTCTGTGAAAATTTCAGCATCTTGTGTTTGGGAGCCTGAACAATGTCCTGAATATCTTGTGTTTGGGAGCCTGAACAATGTCCTGAATCACATGCAAAGTAACAACACATCTTTTAAAAGAGATTCAATCCATGATGGTAGGTAATTACTGGCTTAGCTCATGCATAATGCAAATGAAAGACCTACATATCCTAGAACAAAAACAAAAAATATCATTCTTGAGGTGTGCCTGAAATCCTTTATTTACCCCTAATACTGTTGAACAGTTGTCACTGGCAAACCCAGTTATACTTTCAAGGGGTATTGATTTCTTCAACTTCAACCACATGTAACAGTGCATCTGTAACTTTACATTTTCTTCCATCATGCCATCACTGTAAGTGCTTGGAACACACATATTCTATCAGTACATTCATCTATGCTCAATGAAATATTTTTCAAATTTTAGCTACCATCTGTTTGTCTGCCCAAACAATACCATCTTGCAACAAATATAATGCCTTGGTTCTTTTTATTTTCATATTATGTGCAATTTCACACTATTTTTAGTTACATATCCTGATAACAAAACTTCAGCTTTTGCTAATTTCATCTTGAGCATCTTTTTGGGGGTTCTTTTTGAAAAAAATGCTGGAAATTGAAAGACTTTCCTTGCATGCATGGTTTATTATGCACTTGACAAAGCTTTGTGAGTCATCAGTGCTAATTTGATAGTTTTTCAATTTACACTTGCAAACACTGCAAACTGCAGTATACATATCATTTGCATCCACTGTTACCCAGTCCTTCAGCTAAGGGTCTTTCATCTATTCTAGGTTAAATACCTGTTGGTACCATTTCTTTGCTTTTTTTTCCTTGGACCTATACAGCTCCCCAGGTCCAGAATTCCCTCTCGTTGTTCTTATGCACAACTAAAGAGTGGAGTGGATAGGGGAAAGAGAATCCTTCAAACTCACAGGCCCTGGAAGCACGAGTTTTCATGTTCCCCACAGGTGCCTTAAATCTCCTAAATTCTGCCAATTTTAGCTCGAATTAGTGACACAGAAATTCAGCACATGTTATTTTTCCTACAAGCGTCATACCAGAAAAAGAAAACCAATCCTTCACCCAAAGTTAAGAAACCTTTACACTAATGGGGGTCAAGGAAGGAAGTATATGCCATGTTGACATCCAGTCTCAGACAAGTCCGTGTCCATGAATGTGAGTGTAGTCATGAATGTGATTAGTTATACGTGGTTGTATGCAAGGATACGATAAAGTTTAAACCAAACCAACAAAGTAAGAAATATGTGTGGGAAGGGTGATAATTTGCTCTGGATCAGGGCGATAATTTTTTCAGGATCATTGAGAACTTCAATCCCCCCAATATCCATACTGAAGGAATTCAACTATTCCCTATGGTGAACAATAAAATCCCCTAGGTAGAGGATCCCAGCTTGTGGGCGAGAGGATGTCCTGGCCTCATGGCTAGAGTTTAGACAGTTGAAGAAAGATACAATTTAGATGATTTAGAAGAGCAGTAGACCAAACAAAAGAAAACAGTGGTAGTTGAGAAATGGATCTTGAGCTAGATAACATCAAAGTCTGGGGACTGAAGGTCCTTGAGGCATCCCACAGGTGTGTTGATGGAATAAGCACAAACACCACCTGTGAACCAGAATTGACAGATGTGTAAATGAGACTTTTGGATGTAAATGTGCTGAGAAGGGCAGTTAGAGGGATGTCTGATCACTATCTTGTGGAGGCGAAGGTGAAGATTTGTAGAGGTTTTCAAAAAATAAGAGAATGTCGGGGAAAAGAGAGTGGTGAGAATAAATGAGCTTGGAAAAGAGACTTGTGTGAAGAAATACCAGGAGAGATTGAGTGTAGAATGGCTAAAGGTGAAAGGAAATGAAATGAGGGGAGTGGGTGAGTAATGGGAGGTATTTAGGGAAGCAGTGATGGCATGTGCAAGAGATGCATGTAGGATAAAGAAAGTGGGAGGTGGGCAGATTAGAAAGGGTAGTGAGTGGTGGGATGAAGAAATAAAGTTGCTAGTGAAAGAAAAGAGAGGCATTTGGATGGTACTTACAAGGGAGTGCAAATGACTGAGAGATGTATAAGAAAAAGCAGCAGGTCAATAGGAAGGTGCGATGGTTGAAAAAGTGGGCAAATGAAAGTTGGGGTCAGAGAGTATCATTAAACTTTAGGGAGAATTAAAAGATGTCTTGGAAGGAGATAAATAATGTGTGAAAGACAAGAGAACAAATGAAAACATCGGGCAAGGGGGAAAGTGATAACACGTAGTGATGGAGTGAGTGTTTTGAAGGATTGTTGAATGTATTTGATGATAAGAGTGGCAGATGAAGGGTGTTTTGGTCAGGGTGGTGTGTGAAGTGAGAATCGAGGGAGGTTGGTTTGGTGAAGAGAAGAGAGTTGGTGAAATACTTTCAGAAGATGAAATCCAGCAAGGTGGTGGGAGTGAAAGGTACTGCAGCTGATTTTATCAAGAAAGAGGGTGACTGTGTTGTTGATTGGTTGGTAAGGATATTCAGTGTATGTATGGATCACGGTGAAGGGGCTGAGAATTGGCGGAATGCCATTGTACAAAGGCAAAGGGAATAAAAGTGAGTGGTCAAACTATAGTGGCATAAGTGTGTTGAGCATACCTGGAAAACTGTGCGGTGGTGGCGGTGAGGGTGAAGACATGTACAGAGCATCAGACTGGAGAAGAACAGTGTGGTTTCAGAAGTGGTAGAGGCTGTGTGGATCAGGTGTGTTTGCTCTGAAGAATGTGTGTGAGAAATACTTAGAAAAATATGGATTTGTATGTAGCTTTTATGGATCTGGAGAAAGCATATGACAGGGTTGATAGCAATGCTTTGTGGAAGGTATTAAGAATACATGGTGTAAGGCATATGGATGAGTAGGAAGAAAGGAAAGTGATTGGTTCCTAGTGAAGGTTGGTCTGCAGCAGGAGTGTATGATGTCACCATGGTTGTAAAATTTGTTTTAGATGGGGTGGATAGGGAGGTAAATGCAAGAGTTTTGAAGATAGTGACAAGTATGCAGTCTGTTGGGGATGAGAGGGCGTGGGAAGTGTCAGTTGTTCGCCGATGATACAACACTGGTGGCTGATTCGAGTGAGAAACTGCATATTAAAGAGTAAAGTATATTGGAAAGATGTGTAAAGAGCTTAAAAAAAAGGATAGATAAAGGAATATTGATAAGAGATGACAAACAAAGTTAAAGCAAATGAAAGACAAAGTCTGAGGACGAGACACGTAAGTGTTTAAGAATGCAAAATATGATTTCAACAAGTTCTGAGAAAAAAATTTAAAATGCTTGGCTCACTCTAAAACAGGTAAGAGCTTACTAGTAAGTATACTAATGACATAAAAAGCCTGTCTCAAATGAAATAAAAGGTTGTAAGTGCAATTCGGATTTTCTGATAAGTAAAATGGGACCATCTGATTATTCCAAGTTATGTTTCAGTTCTAAACTCAATACTGAGTACATATGGAGTAAAGTTATTATATTTTCTGCCTCAGCAAGCCAGCAGCAGAATCAGATGTAGAAATTGCCTTATCCACTCTCTAGCTGTAATGAATAATGCACCAAAGCCACAATTCCCTATCCGCAATCAGGCCCCAGAGATCTTTTCATATGCCCTGGTTTAGCACATCATCCCAGTATACCATATCTTTCCAATTAATTCTTTCCCTTCCGTGCCTCATCTTCCTGCATGTTCAGGCCCTGAACCTTCATAGCAACTTTCACTCCAACCTTCCACCTCTTAACACTGTTCTGCCCTTTTCTTTGTTCTCTTTGCATCTGACAAGTATACTCTCTTAGTCATCCCTTCCTCACTCATCCTCTCCATACGTCCAAATCATTTTAGCACTCAAATCTTTCATGAATACTCCTCTTAATACCACACCTCTCTTTTACTCTTTCATTTTTCATTCAATCAACTCTCCTCCCATCAAATATTGTCCTCAAACATATTTTCCAACACAGTCACCCTCTACAGTACTTTCTCATCCAGAGCCCATGCGTCATATCCATGCAACACCAACATACCAGTCTTTGCTCTTTAAGACTGTGACCTCCTTTCAATGCATTCCTCAATGTGCCCAAGACCTCTACCCCCTCAGCCACCCTTTTGACTTACTTCAGCTCCCATGGTACCAATTATCCATTCCCAGGTATCTAATACACTCCACTTCCCAGTTCTCTCCATTCAATCACACGGTACAAATAACCTTTCTTTTCAGTGATGAACCTAATGACCTTCCTTTTATTCATATTTACTCTAAACTTTCTCCTTCCCACAATCTCCCAAACTCAGACACTGCATTCTCATTTGAATCTACCACAAGTGCTGTGTCATCAGCAAACAACTGATTCACACCCGAGGGATCCCAACCCACGACAGATTGCATACCTGCTCCTCTCTCCAAGACCCTAGCATTCACCTTCCTCACCAGCCCATCTATAAACAGATCAAAAAGCCATAGTGACATCATACATTCCTATTGCAGACCCACTTTCACCTGGGATTGTTCACTCTATTCTATACCTACTCGCACACACATCTTACTTTCATGATAAAATTCATCACTACTTTTAATAACTCTCCTCTCACACCAAATATTCATATGACTCCACAAAACATCAAAATATCTTTCTAGCAACCTTATCACATGATTACTCTATATCCAGAAATGCCTCATATAACTCATGCTTCTTTAAGTATTTCTCACACACATTCTTCAAAAGCAAACACCTGATCCAGACATCCTCAAACACTCCTAAAACTGTTGTTCTTCCCCAGTCTGATGCTTTGTGCATGCCACCACTTTTCAATACAACTTAATATGTAAAACTTCTATCTCCGTAATATGAATACTCACCTTTGTCCCCCGTGCCCTTATACAATGGTAATATATAGGCATTCTGCCAATCCTCAAGCACCTTTCCATGATCAATACATACAATGAAAATCCTAACAAACCAAACACAGTCATCCTATTTCTTAAGAAATTCAACAGTAATTCTATCCACCTTGCCACATTTCATCTTGAGCAAGGCATTCACAACTCTTCCCTTTTCACCAAACCACTTACTTACCATGACTCTCTCACTTTGGATACCTCTCTAACCCAAACACCCTATCATCAGACACATTTCAGTGGACCTTCAAGATACTCATTCCATCTCCTCTTCACCTTATACCCACCTCTTACCACTGTTCAATGTGGCCCACTCATCAGTGTTCCCATTTGTACTCTTGTTTTTCTCATTACATTAACCTCATTCTAAAATATATTATTGTACCTTAAATTTGTTGATACTCGCTCACATCAACTCTCATTTGCCTTTTAGGTCCTGTAGCTTTATTTTGACCATTCCCTACCCTTTCTCACCTAAACACCTCTCACCTTCTGCATGCCATACACTTCTCTCACACATGTCAACACTTCTTTCCCTAAACTCCTCCCATTCCTCATTCATAACCGCTTCGTTTACTCTTACCTTTTGCCATTCTTAACTCAGTCTCCTGGTATCTCCTCACACAAGCCTCTTTTCCAAAATCACTTACATTCACCTCCTTCCTCTCTCCCAAATAATTTCCTCTTTTCCGAAAGCTGCTACAAATCTTCACTGTCACCTCCACTAAGTTATGATCAGACATCCCACAAGCTGCTTTTCACAGCACATTCACATCCAAGAGTTTCTCTTTTGCATGCTTCTCAGTTAGTAGGTAATTCAATAATTCCTACTTACTATGCATACTTTTAAACCAAAAATTCCCAATCACAAGTCCCTTTTCAGCACATAACTCCACATGGTGCTAACCATTCCCATGTACATCACTAAATACCTCATGCCGCCCATTTATACCCTTGAGTGCCAAACTCAATTTTGCATTCAAACCATCCATTACTAAAAAACCATCTTTTGCATTAAAACTGCTGGCAGACTTGTTCAGCTCCAGCCAAAACACAATTTTTTTTTTATTAGACTGCTCATGGCCAGATGCATAATTCATTTTCATAGAGACCACATCAGTCTTACACTTTTTAACACTTTCCCACAAGTCCTTCAGCTTTAGTGTTACCAATTCTTTAGCTCTTGCCCTCACACTAAACTTTGACTTTACCCTGAAGATATTCTCAAACCATTCTTCCCCTTGAACTTTCTTGCACTCAGAGCATGAATACCAAACTTCCTTTCCTCAAACACTTCCTATCTCTCACTTCCTCTCTTGGCTACATCCAAACACATTCAAACATCTCAGTCTGAGTCTTTGAGGAGGATGAGTGTTCCTCACTTTGCTCCTTATGTTCTAACTTTCAGAAACTAAAGGAGAATGTTTCTCATAAAAAGCCTTCTATGACACACACAGAATAGGGGACAGGGAAGGACAATTACCATAATGAATACAAGGCAAAAAAAAAATTATCAAATGAGACCAATTTATTCTGTAACAAACTTGTAAATATTCAACAAATTAATGTCAACAATCCAAAATACCATCACAAGGGTGTGAAGTATTAAAGTTATATTCATGCTCAATTTACTGTATACAAGTTATAATTTAATTGGGAGAAAGTAGCACAGACCCAACATTAGAAAAAACATAGTACCCTTTGTAAGAAATATAATTTTCTATGTTCACTTTACTTGGACATTTAACAAAGTTTGTGAAACCACAACACCTTTACCAGGAACATTAAATGGAATGCCCTTATACACTGCAACTTTGTTGGTATCAACTTTCAAGTCAGGGGCACAAGTTTCAAATACTTTCTTCTTGGGATTCAGGACGGCATCAGGGTTCCGAGTGTAACCTTCAAACTCCACGAGGTCACCTGGTTGGCTTCCCTCTGGCGGTGCAAGGACTTCCACCTGGTAAACGGGATATTCTAATAATAGGATAATCACAAGCATTAAAGTTTACATCTTTCAAGGTACAAAAACCTCATGATGGATAGGTCACGTCGAGTTCTTGGAATCCATGTACTTCAATCAAGAGGATGTATGGAAAGTATGTAATGCAGAGGATAAATCATGAAAAAAGTTTGAGGAAATTTGTAGTTGTTAAGGCTAGAAATGATATAATGGAGCATTCATGGATTTAAAAAAGGCAGATGATAATGTAAACAGGAAAGTTGTGGAAGTTCTGAATCCATATGGTGTACAGTGAAGACATTTGAATGCATTTCAGAATTTTATAAAGGAGGCAGTGCATTTGAGAAAGTAAACAGCGGTATATGAATGTGAAGCAAATAAGGGAGTGCATAAAAGATGCTTGTGGCATGAGAAGCGTGGGAGGTGGGCAGATTAGAAAGGATAGTGAGTGGTGGGATGAAGAAGTAA